>JAMYIC010001025.1:3927-18671 GCA_024112705.1 Microcera coccophila
GCAGTGAGATTGATGTTAGGGATATGTGTGTATGATCTTAGTAGCTGTCGTTAATTTCTTAGACGTCCCACTCCTCCTCCTCGTCCTCTTCGGCGGGCGCATCCTTGACGGTCAATGCCGAGAAGGATCCGAACGACGATGTTGGCTTAGATGACTTGGCACCGGCCACAGGTTGCTTGGGCTGAGCAACGGGACGGCTCGGCACAGGCTCTTCGCCAGAGTCGTTTGAAAAGTCCTTCTTAGAGGTCTTCTTAGACTTGGTCTTGACAGTGCTCCATTCATCCTCGTCTGTCTTGAGCATTTCCATTTGCTCTTCCTCGGACGGGATAGAGGTGACCCAGTTGTCCTCGGCCGAGTTGGAAGCAGCTTGCCCCGGAATGGTAGGCAGGATCTTGTCAAACGTGTCCAGAGGCTGATGGAACCCATTGGTCGCAGCAGCGGGAGCATTGCTGCTGCCGCTGGGGGCGCCCTTGGTCCACTTGTTACCGGTGGTAGTCATGAACTGAGAACCATCCTTGGCGGCGCGACCCTCTGCAATGCGCGCCTGTCGTCGCTGCTTCTCTTCGAGAACCTTGCGATCCTGCTCGGCCTCTTGGCGAAGAGCCTTGGCAGCTTCAGCCTTTTTGCGATTCTGTCGCTGCTTCTTGGACTCGACTGGCTCCGGGGCCTTAGCTGACTTGTTGTTCTGCTTCTTGGAAGCTGTGTCAGTGAGTCGAAGAACAGAAGGCCCAGATCGAGTCGGCTCCAGCATATCTGATACGTCACCTGCCTCGGCGGGAGCAAATATAGGAGAGACAACAGGCGATTGATCGTCGTCAGCATCAGCGCCGGTTGTAGAAGACGGGGCCGATTCCTTCTCCTCGGCATGAGGGGACGTGATCTTGTTGGCTCGAGACTGCTTGACGGACTTCTCCCGCTGCTTTCCGCCCTCAGCCTTTGCGGCAAACTTGGTACCTTCCTTGGCCTTGGCGAGCTGTCTGGCAAACTCGCGGTTATCAACGCCGTCATCTGTTGAATCGTCCTGGGCATTGCTCAACCAGACAGGCTCTGGCGCTTTGGCACCGGCATTGGCTATGGTTTTGGTGACTTTGCCGGCAGTCTCCTGGGCTTGGGAGGCAAAGTGTTCGAGCCGTTGCTTTTTCTTACGATCTTCCTTGCGTGGCTCTGCTTGTGAACTCTTCGGGGCTGCCTTCTCGAGGGCGGCCACAGCTCGCTTCCTACCCTTTTGGGTAGACACCTGATAGATGAAATAGCCAATGCCAAACAGAGTGGCATATCCACCAATAGTGTAGAGGTAACTCATGTTGTCCGCCATTTTTAGGTAGAGGTTCGCGAGATGGTCGTCGTTGTTCGCAAAGGTGCTGGGGAGAGTAGCTTGAGATCGAGGTCCAGCACGACGACGAAGGCTCGAGAAAACGTCGGGCGAGGAGAAGGTTTGATAGACGGCTGCCAATTACATTAACCGCTTTTACGAAAGCGGAGGGAGACGTAAATATCAATGAGCCAGGCGTCTTCGGTGTGTCAGTTGCGTGGTGAGGAAGGGGGGCAGGATGATGGCGATGTATGCTATGCGATCGCAACCATGAGGCCAGGTTGTCTTTAGCAGCGAACTTGTCCAGGCGCAGGGGGTGCGTCAGAAACACCAGGTAGTGACGAAGATGGGAGGGTGAGAGCAGGGTGAAGATGGGAAAAGGGGCGAGTTGAAGGAGTGATGAAGTTTGGAGCTTGGCCAAGCCAGCAGAAAACACCAGGTGGCTTCAGGAACGGCAGCCAGTCGTCTTCCGAAGCAGGTGTCCGTCGCGAATCGAGGATCGAGAAATCAAGCTGCTGCAGGGAGGCGGACAGTTCGCTGCTCGGCACAGCGCCGGCGGTAGAGGGTGGGGCTGGGACCGCCTGGCACTTCCCACGAAACCAGAAATCGACTGGCGCATGTACCCCGTCGGCGTATCGTGGTGGAGAGGTACCAGGATGTTTGATTGATGTCGGTGGCCAATCTTATTCCCGTTGGATTTATTGATTGACCTGCAAATGGCCACCCAAGATCAACCGACCTCGCGAAGTCGTTATTTTTCACAGAGATGACGCTGGAGGGGTTTCGTGTGGCTCCCGGTGATCCTTCTCGAAGCGGCACCGGCTATAAGGGTATGTGTTGAGCGTTGTTGAGATCCGTCCATGAGTTCGTGGTAGTGATAGTGCCCGAAGAGATTTTTCTTGTCTCAGTCAACCCCAGCTCTGAAACGGTCCCAATCGCCGCAACGCGGGAAGTCGCTGAGAACACGGGAGACGACCTCCTTCCCGTACCCTTGGATTACCTTAGGGTCCATTCCAGTGGAGGTTCGATGAACCTAGAAGCTGCAACAGTCAACAATCGGTTTCCTGATATCACGTGCACTGGTCGTGGGACAAGCCGACCTCGTGGCTATGGCATCGATTATTGATGAACAGCCTGGACCATGGCCAAACATACGCAAGGTGCCTCGTCTTGAGTTCCCTGTCCTTAAGGGACTCGGCGGAGCAAATCAGCCCCTCGTATCCCCCCTTGCAGTCCTCCAAAGTCATTACCGAGTGCCCTCGGGCTTACAGCGAGCATTTCACGAGCGACGAAGGCCGGCGAGCTCATCCAGTGAGTCAGTGACCAACACCCCACTTGCCCCAACCGTGTAGCGTGTGAGGGGGAGATGGGGAAGTCCCCGACTCAACCTCACAAAGCAGAGAATGCTCCGGCCGATTCCACGATTCTAGCTCTTGCAGCGCAGGTTATATTTGCTCGTTACGCGCAGAACTTGCACCCGAGTTTTGTTCTTCGTTCTCCGTCTTTCGCATTCTTTGCACGTTGTGTGTCCATATACTAGAAGGCTCTCGTATATCTATTCCTCACGGTCTAAGCTTGTACCTTTTTGAAAATGACTCCCAAGCGTAAGATCATCATAGATACAGATCCGGGTACGATCCCATGCCTCCCCTTCTTCTTACATGCACCGAAGTTAACGTGGCTCGTCCTCAGGCGTTGACGATGTCCTGGCCATGCTCTTGGCACTGAGCGCCTCCGCAGAAGAGCTTGATGTGGTCATGCTGTCCGTCACATACGGAAACGTCCCACTTACAAGGTTTGTTTTTTGTTTTTTGTTTTGAAACACTTATAGCGCTCTAAGTTGACTTGGAACAGTACTCTCCGCAACGTCGTCTCGCTATTCCACGTCCTGGAAAAGGAACTGGCTTGGCGGAAGTCGACTGGAAGAACGGAAGGTTATGAAGCCATGAAGGCAAGCAAACCCATCGTTGCCGTGGGAGCTGAGCATCCTCTATACGAAGAGGAATTGATGGCAGACTACTTTCGTAAGTCCGGTTCCTCCAAAACTCGCCTGCGTACATACTAATGCGAGTCTCACCGAAGACGGCGCTGATGGGTTGCACAACGTCCATGACGTCCACCCAGACCTCTCTCCTGCAGATACGTGGAAGTCTCTATTCGAAGAGGGTGGAAGTGGCTCCATTGATGCCAATGCCTTCTCCTCGTATTTCACTGCGTCGACGACGGTGGCACACAAGGAGATGCTCCGGCTTCTAAAAGAGAACCCGGCGGACACAATTTCGATCCTTTCTGTTGGCCCGCTGACCAATACGGCGCTGGCAGCGGCTGAGGACCCGGAGACCTTCCTTCGGGTTCAGGAAGTGATCGTCATGGGCGGCGCAGTGCATTGCGAAGGCAATGCGACGCCCGTGGCCGAGTTCAATTGCTATGCAGATGCTGTTGCCGCTGCTCGAGTGTATGCGCTTACATCGCCCAACCCGAAATCCACAATGCCCCCGATCCCGAATTCGTTTGCGACGTTGCCTGACTACCCGGCTAAACTTTCGCGGCAATTGAAGTTGACCTTAGCCCCTCTCGATATAACTACACCTCATCTCATCTCTGAATCCTACTTTACAGAGCACATTAAGCCACACGTCGATGCCGGCAGCCCACTTGCCAAGTGGACGTCGCACTTTGTCGGCGCCACTTTTGACAAGATTAGGTCCATGGAGGGCGACAGCAATGAGCCAGGGCTGTCATTGCACGATCCTCTGACCGTTTGGTACATGTTGACTCATGACGACCCCAAGTGGGAGACACCGGCTAAGCCCGAGGATATTCGTATCGAGACTGCCGGTCAGTGGACTCGCGGCATGCACGTAATCGACCGACGAATTAGGGACAGGCCCGGCGAGGCTGCTATTGCTCTCACTGAAAACCCAGATGACGATCCCAAGTTTCTGACCTTAGACGAGGTTCCCGGGGACGACATGGGCTGGCTCAGCGTACGAAAGGGCAACAGGATCAACCGTCTCATCAACTCTCCGGGACAAGACGCCTTCAAGGAGGTTTTGATGAAGAGGATTTTTGGATAAAAATAAAAGTTGAACATCACTTCAGATGGTGCAGTTGTGTCAGCATATGTGCTTGAAACCCCGAAGCAGGTAGATTGAGACGGGTGCATACCCTGATAAAGCCAATAGATTGTCTAGGACTCCTCTTACTCAAACGCCATGGTGATCTTCCAGCACCATTAAACAAGGAATCTTTTGTCTCCAAATCGCCGTGCCATGCCTTGAAATTCGCAACATCATTTACGTCCTCGATCTGGGCTCCCTATATGTGCTTGATTCCTCCAATCGCCGAGCCTTTGACCTCCGTCCAGTTGATACTATCGTCGAGCGTCTCGTCTACGAGGCCTATCGAGCACACATTGTCTCCTCGGACCAGGTACAGGCCCAGTGGGACTTCGGCGGAGGGTTCTGGATCGTCTGGTGTTCGAATGATTCGCTCCGTCGCATTGCTTAGGACCTGATCGGAACATTAACGGCGGGCTCGGCGTGATGAATTCAAATAGAGCATACAAGGTTCGTTGTTTGGTCACACGCAGCCAGGTTGCCGACGAGTATGCGTGAATCCGCCGTCACAATCAGGACCTTCTCTAGAGACGCCGTTAGGGTTGAGTTTGAGGTTGGGCGGAAGAGCTTACTGTTCAGATACCCTCCAAGGGTAGCCATGATGCCAGCCTACCGATGCGAAGATGCGCCAAATATGAGGTTGCAGAAAACTCGAGCAGGCCGTGTCTCGAGAGTTTGCGAGGCTGAAAGGTGGTAGTTTGAGGTGGTTGAATTGAAGGCTATCGAGCATTGCGGGCAGTTGGAGGTTTTAGATGTGCTGCCCACGCTAAGCCCTTTCTGGCACACTTCGTTTGGACGATTGGTATTCTTCGCCTGTCGACAGCTTCTAACTAAATATATTCAATTTGAAATGGCATACCTATGGGCATTTCCTATTGTAGTGCTTCGATTTGTTACTTCTTGTGTGGTACTTGTTGTCTCCCGTGGTAATGGTGAAGCGGCAAGACATCCTTGAATATTAAACGATCGGCTGGGAAGCTGCACGGCGGTAACTTACCCACCGGAATGTGTGCTAATGTTCTTCATATTTTCCCTAGGCTGCCGGAGCCACGGTGGCAAGAGGACACAATCAACACGCGAGCGCCGGCAAGAGTTTTATTTGCAAAGGTGTCGTTTGACAAGTCGATAGTTACGATCACTTACCCTAGAGACTATGTGGAAAATGTATCTGCGTAGGACATAAACCGATAACGGACATTTGCAGGGTACCCAAAACGCCAGCATTTCTGCATAAGCTCAACTTGTTTGTCAAGCGACATCAACAAGGCAGTCGAAGCCAGAGAACACCTTCGAGACACCGTATCGACGATTGAGTGGAAAGAGCGATCCAACGTTACAACTCGAGCAATGCTCGCCGTTGTTGCATAACACGAGGGCAACATAGCACACAACAAATCTTCTTCACCGCCCAAGACAAGCCTGAACGACAATGAAAATCAGAGGTTCGCGTCACCTGGAGGCAGTGTAATACCAGGGACACAATGGACGGAATCATGTGCAAGCACAGCGGAAACCATCCTTAAGCCAAAAATAGGAATAATCACGATTGGTCTCCTTAGAGACCTTTCAGAGATTAAACTGAAAAGAACAGATACTACACTTGATCTAAGCCAAAAGGCAAAGAGAGCTAAGGAAGAAAGAAAAAAAAGTCCAAAAGTTTGGGGGCACTTGAGAGCTTTATACCTTGCTGTGTGGGCGGTGAAGGTGGCGATTGGCAGAAACCTTTTCTGCTGGGTGGCCTGAGGCAAGCGTTGCTGGAAGGTCTGATTTTCGAGGCAACAAAGTTTCCTCAATCGACAACATTGGGGCTGCATGAATATGAGATGCACCAGGTTAAGATATGTGCAAACAAGACCACAGGTAGCTCGAAGAGAGCATGTCAATTCGTTGATCACTAGCTCGGTTCAGCTGACGTTACTTTGCTCGAGCACTTGAGAGGAAACAGTTATGATAGTTACGCCTGGCACCGCATTCAGCCCTTGAAATCTAAAACACATCACGTTCAAATTGCTAGTTAGTTCCAGCAGAGCTATCGCCATTTAATCATTGGCTCGTTGTGCAGCGAGGCGTCTTCCCCAAGATCCAAACGCCTTATCCTGGGTGTGCCCCCCGTGCCGGATATATCTCTTCCTACCTGAGCCAAGCTATATCTGTCTCGTCATATTAGACATTGATGAAAGCAAATGAGACCTCAACGCCTGGTTTTGCATACTAGCACAGCGTCAAATTACCAGGCTCAGTCCTCTACTAGTTCACCCTCGTCCTCCGACAGTCGTGCTCGTTTCTCAGCCCTGCCTTCGGCCTCTCCATCACCCAACCCCTTTCGTTTCGATGGAGATCGGAGGGCATACTCATTCTCATCTGATTTCGATTGTGAAGTTCCATCGTTGCTATGACCCTTCGTCTCACTCTCCCCACCAACGGTACCGTTAGTCCTGGGAGGCCCCGGACTGCGGCTTGCTCGATCAACCTCCATGGGGGTTCCCGCAGTGGAGGATAAAGTGTCTGGGTGACTCAGCAAGGTGTCAGCTCGCCGTCGAGTATTTTCCAGATGAAAGGCGGGCGACGGTAACGATGGATTCTGCTTTCTAAGCGGATTCTCCGTGTAGAACTGCCGCATGACCTCAATGGCCTTAGCACATCGGTCTTCGTCTCCTCTTAAGAATCTCCACCACGGCTCGCCCTTGATGTCGTCGATTTGCTGGTTTGTGTGGATGCTCGCGAAGAAAATGGCGCTGATGGCAACATCTCTTGCTTCAATAAGAAGAGGAATGGCCGTCAGGCAGGCGTCGTTGCAAAACGCCCAGGCCGCTTGTCGGAGATGCTTATTATGCACAATATCCAGCCGACCGAGCAGCTCGAAGAGGTGGCGATATGGGTTATCAATCATGAGATCGAAGGTCAGTTGCTCCAGCATAGCTTCCTCGTAGGTTAAGATGCTGTCTCTCCATCGCCAGTATTCCTTGCTTTGTTCATCAATAATGAGCTTGGCGTTCTTCTGGGCGACTTTGGCGACGGCGATGATGATATCTTTTGTCTTTCTGCAGTTCTCTTCAACTTTGTTAGCCAGGAAGAGGGCAGTGGCGGCAATATTCTATTGAAACAAAAACGTTAGTAAATGCTTACAGCTGGAAAACGATGGCTTGAAGAGCGACGCCGCATTCTCGCTGGAACAGCGTTGAAGCATGGTGTAGGGTCACGAGAATAGAATACTCACATAATGATGTATGCCGCCCTTCTCCTGCACCATGCTATACCGCATGTAGAATCGGTGAAGGAACACCCCAGCCACCCAGAGTGTAATCTGAGGCAGATCTAGCATAACGCCGGCTTGATAGATGAAGTTCACGCCTTTCGCCCTGCGCAACCTCTCCTCGGCTGGGGGTATGCCTTCAATGATTGTCGGCGAACTTCGCACTTCCTCCGCCGTAAAAGACCACTGGTTCGGTCCAGCCATCGGCGTTTGCGCGCCAGGCTCTGCCGAGGACGTTTGGTTCGGCCGCGCTTGAGGTTGTGGAGGAGAGGTTCGCGTCGAGTGTTGCGGAGGGGTAGGGACGGCTGGAGGAACATCGCGGCGTCGTGGAGGTGATCGAGACTCGCGATCTGGTCGCGAATTTCCAGGCAAGACAGGAGGTTGGTAGCCCTCCCTTGGCGGGCGGTAGCGATCTATGCTCGCCATGCCGGTAGAATTACGTCGGATTGACGATTGTAGCGAGGTGACGACGGCGTATATTCATAGAGAATGTTACCTCAAATGAAGAAGCTGGAAGTGAATATCATTGATGCTGGATGTCGTAGAAGGATTGCGGCGTCGTCGACAAAGACGTTATCTAATCGCCCAACAAGGCGTGAGGCGTCACATGACCGCCACTTGTAAGTCATTGGACAAACCATGCTCTCAATAGAATCATTATTGAGAGCATTGCCAAAGAAACTATAATCCGGGGTATCAATTACTAGGGTACGATTTAAATTTCTATCTGATTCCTTAGATCCCTTCACCGTCGTTTCGACCCCAAAGCTTCACCGTGCGATCATGCCCTCCGCTGACAATCCATTTGCCATCCTTGCTGTAGTCGACACTGGCAACTGGTCCAGTGTGCCCACTCAGTGTTTGTACCAAAGTCCAGTCGTCTGCCGAAAAGATCTTGACGTTTTTGTCAAAACCGCCGGATACGAAGAATGTCCCCGACTTCTTTGGGATCTGTGCTCCTTTCTCATCAACGCCTGGGGGATTTCCATCCACAGGATCGTCGAGACCCTTGAACCAGCGCATGTCCGAAACGGCGCTGGTATGAGCCCCTATGCCTCCAGTCCGCTGAACCTTTCTGATATCCCAGCACTTGATCCAACCATCGGCTGAGCCCGTCAAGACCCGGTGACCATCAGAGCTCCAGTCGAGAGCATGGATCGGTTTGATATGCCCATCGTGATGGCCGTCAAGGATCATCACTGTTCTCCCAGATCTCAAGTCCCATATTCGACCGATGCTGTCAAGACCGGCGCTGGCAAGTAAGGATCCGTCGGTGTTGAAGCTGATTGCGTACACACCCCGGGAATGGCCTTCCTGAAGAAGTACCTCGGATGTTGTCTCGACATCCCAAAGACGCCACGATGTATCCTCAGATGCGGATGCTAGATATTGTCCAGAAGGATGGAACTCAATGCGACAAACTCGTTGCTGATGGCCCTGAAGTGTCGATAAAGGTGTGTCCTTATTGAGCGACCATAGATGCACCATGCCCTCGGCGCCACCCGAAGCAAGGTTGACAGTATCTGGGGAGATGCCTCTTTCGGGAACAGTGGCCCCTGGAAACCAAGTCAAGCCGCTGATCTTGCTCATATGGCCTCGGTAGGTCATCTTCTCCTTCAGGTTGGGAATTTCAACCAATTTGACTTGCCCTCCCCAGTTTCCAACAGCCACAAGCTCTCCATCAGGTGATATTCTTGTCATGCTGACGTGCCTTTCGCCGACGGTTTGACTGCCTTGAAGCTCGAAAGCTTGCAACCTTTCCTTGACTTGTTTCCGGAACTTGACATGGGTGCGTAGAGGAATCGACGATTCGGCCTTTTGGAATTTCGTTCTTCGCTTGGCTCGTGGTAGTGAGTATTGAGCTATGTTGATGCGCGCGTTTAGAAGCTCTGGGCCGCCCCGGGAGTAGAATTCCTCATCTTGCTCCTCGGCTTCGTCTTCTTGCGCATCTTCCATTGTAATATCGCCGCTCTCTAAACCTGCCATCTCTGCCTGGATCGTCATCAGCTCGCGCAATCGATCTCGACGATCTGCAGGGCCCTCTCCGAAGAGCGTAATGGGCTCGCCCATCTCTCGTAGCTTCGCGCGCACCCGTCCATCGTCGGTAGGCACAGCTATTGTCGCAGCAAGTCGCTTACGATTGAACTGGCTGAGAATCGCGGAGGCTTTCTCGGAAGCTACGCCAGTGCCGCTCATGGGCAAGTCATAGTCGTGGTCATCAGGGAGATCCTCTAAAGCAATTCCCTGGCGGGTTTCGGCTTCCTCCACATACGCCTGCCGCGAAGGATGTATCATCTTGATGGAAGACCAGCGAGCTTGACCGCCGGATAAACCGCCGGGTGATTTATTTTTTGCGTAGTTTCTATGGCGAATGAGGGTTCTGGTTGTGTTGGGAATACGTGTTATTGGAGGAGGATTAACTTTTCACAGGTTTTTGATATTCCTCAAAGTTGGTTTGCCTCGTTGCAGCCTTGTGAAGGCCCTAGTGCTGCTCTGGTGGCTGGTGACGGCCTACGTTTGGAAATTTTGCTGGCCGTCGGTGGGCGGTGGTTCGTTTCGCCGAGCATAAATAAGCTTCCGTTCAAGGAAATGAATTTAGCGGAATTTTTGACGATCTCCCTCTTAAAGATCGGAACTCGACCATTTGACATCTGCCCGTCAGAGCGCCGAGACCAGAGCATGTGTCTGCCTCGGTCAATCAGATTACGGGTGATGCGAGGTCATCAGATTAGCGTGTCAGTGTTGACTCCGACCAAGGCATCACAAACTGAAAGCCACGATGAATCAGGCTTCCGCGTTAAATGCCACATGCAACATGGCAGCACCGACGATGACCCTGCAAGAGGCTAGTTGCAAATGAAGGAATCGACCTAATTTCCCCTGAAATCCTGAAATAAATTGATTACCGTGCCTTAAAGTTCTATGATACCTATTTACGTCCAGCGCGTTCCACACAGCCACTAACTTACCCGACTGTTAGGCAGTGCTAGGCCCCCCTGACCCGGCGCTCATCCCCAGGTCCTTGGCTCAGAATGACCTGCCCCACGCGCTGGACCTGGCAAGGTGGCCTGTGAGAAGCCTCTGAGAAGTCTCTGAGAAGCCCCGAAGGTTTCAAATGAGGGGGCGGGCTACGCCGTCGTCAGCACCCGCATGCCAGTTTTGGGCAGCCACGCTTAGCCCCTAGCCCCCCTTAGCCGGGCACTCCAGGCCCATCAGCCAGTGGGATGCAGCCTAAACCAGTCCCAAGTCAGCTCGTGTTAATGCGGTGCGGGTGTTGGTGCTTGCTGGCGGGACACGAACCTGGAAATTTTTAAATGTCTCGGCAGTCCTTGGCTTTGCGACACCCTTTCCTTTCTTCTTCCCTACACCTCTTGGTGAACAAACTTTGCCCTCGAACCTATTACTCGCGAAACCATCCTCCCAAACTCATTACCAAATGCCTACAAACACGCCCGCCAATTTTCGATCCTCTTTCTTTAGATACCAGATGCGTGTGTCGAGCTTCCACGAGATCCAGCGTTACGACGAATCCGAGCCCCGCGCAGACCCAGAGCGCCGACGAGGCACTCCATGAAAGATACAACCTGACTCGGCAGCCTTTTTCGCTCTGAGGAAGAGTTTTTTTTTATCAGTCTCAGTTGTTGTAGAGAGGCTTTAATCGAGTCGCAGAGAGATTGATCCAAACCGTCGAGTCCTGGAAGCTCGAGTCGCATCAAAGACCAATCACACAGCAACCATAATTATATATCAAATACCGACCATGATAGCCCCTATTCCTACCGCGGTCAAGACGATCCGCGGATTCCAAGCTACTCCGGTCACTTCTGGCGACGAAGACTCTGATCATGGACACTGCGACACGCCGCGCATCCAGACCCCTCGCGGACGGCCACGCCTTGACGATGTTGTGAGCGCAAACTGCAGTCCCCTCTTGCATGCAGTTCCTTCCCCAGCCATGTCTGGCATCGCCAAACTGCGAATGCAGATGGAGCCTTTGAGCTTGGATGGGCCTCCGTGCCATGCCATGTCTCGATCTGGGAGTCACCAAGGAGTCCCCCCCGACTTTCGGAAGCAATTTCTCAGTCGTTCTCAGAGTCGGGACGATATGCGCAGCGAAGCTGGTAGCGAGAGTTCGGAAGGCGGCTCCACTAGTTATGAAGTCAACCTCGAGAACGATTTTGCGAGCGAGAGTGTTCGCGAGCGCACTGGCTTCTATGGGCCTGTAGAAGGCGGGTTGAGAACTAATCGGAAGATGACCTCGGAGGATTTTGAGCAGCTCCGATGCCTCGGCAAAGGCACTTACGGAACAGTTCTCCTGGTCAAGCAGAAGAAGACTGGACGTCTCTATGCACAGAAGCAGTTTAAGAAGGCATCTCTGGTGGTGCACAAGAAGTTGGTTGAGCAGACGAAGACAGAACGTCAGATCCTTGAATCGGTCAACAGGCACCCATTTGTTGTCAAACTGTTTTATGCGTTTCAAGATCATGAGAAGTTGTACCTGATTTTGGAGTATGGGCAAGGCGGGGAGTTGTTCACGCATCTCAACACCGAGAAGATGTTTTCTGAGAGCGTCGCGGCATTCTACATGGCTGAAATGCTTTTGGCTATCTCTCACTTGCACAACGACCTGGGAGTGGTTTATCGCGACCTCAAGCCTGAGAATTGCCTGTTGGATGCCGACGGTCACTTACTATTGACCGACTTCGGTCTTTCCAAAGTTTCAGTGGAGCAGTCGGATAGCTGCAACTCAATGCTGGGAACGGTTGAATACATGGCGCCCGAGGTGGTGCTTGGAAAGAAATACGGGAGGGCTGTTGACTGGTGGTCATTTGGGGCTCTTGGATACGACTTGATGACAGGCAACCCGCCGTTCCGTGGCCAGAACCACGCCAAGATCCAGGACAACATCGTCAAACAGAAACTGGTGCTGCCATACTTCTTGAGCCCCGATGCCAAAGATTTGCTCACGAGGCTTCTGCGAAAGGACCCTAAGAAGCGGCTCGGCGCCCTTATGCCCAAGGACCTTCAAACCATGAAGAAACATAGGTTCTTTCGCAGGATCGACTGGAAGAAGTTGGCTGCACGAGAGCTGGAGCCGCCGATCCAGCCCATGATCACTGATCCTGAGCTTGCTGAGAACTTTGCACCCGAGTTCACAGAGCTCTCACTCAGCCCGGTCCTCACAAGCAAGGAGCTGTATTCAATGAGCCCTCTTAAGGATGAGCTCTTTGGTGGTTTCAGTTTTGTGGCGTCCTCCAGCCTGTTGGAGAGCGACGGGTTTGCCTATGCTACAGCTCAGGTCTGATATGTGTCTGTCTCGTGACATTTGTGTCAAGACATGGTGATAGAAAAGCGTACAGAGATGCGGCGACACTTCTTGAATGGAATCGGTTGAATGGATGGCGTAATTAGAAGGCGCGTTTTTGCATGGGAAGTACCTAGACACAAAATTCTGATGGCGTATCGACCGGATCATGAGTGCAAGACCGCATGAAGCGAAGAGGGATACACGTTAGACTGGGGTAAAGAGCCTTGCTTGCTGTTTCTGTCCTACTAACTTCTGCAACGTTGAACAGGGTGAAACGTCGTGATGCTCATTCGTTCGTGATTAAGACTAGATATGATGCGTGCAAAGTAAGCTGGGTTGAGTTTTGGGATAGCTCAACCTAATCGGGCAATCACTGGTTGAAGGTAGCCTATTGCGGTAAGACAATTCGTTGATGGTGAGCCACAATCTGAGGCCCGGTGCTCATGACCATGGGAAATCTGACAACGTTATCAGTCTTCCAGCTCAGATTCTCCGCTGGGCTTTTCCGACCGACAGTGTACGTATGTCTTAGCCCCTTGTTCAGCGGCGACAGAGCTAAAACACAGGCCACGCAATCTTCCAGCTCCTCTATGCGCACATGGTCCATGTCTTGCGGGAGAAGCTTCATGTGTGTGGTGATGCTTATGAAATCCAGGATGGTCCGAAGGCTTGGGATGTCTTGGCTCGTGGAATGGCGTTGTCTGACCAGTTTGAGGTTTAGATGATCGACCACAAAGGAATTCTGGTGGAACGGCACGAGGGCACTGACGTATTTGCGCAAAGCTGGGGATCGACTTGGGCGGTCTAGAAGCAGCCCTCGGAAATGAGTGGCATATTATTGGACGACTTGCCTAAAATGGTGGCTCAACGGCACAGGAAACCTTTCAAGCCCATAATAGATATTTGGCCAAAATAGCATCCGGCCTGAGCCCGCGAGAGGGTAGCTTTGGTGCTGCAACACTGACAAAGAAGTCGCCGCTAGTGAAGGGATGTAGAAGATGCCGGGTCGGGAGGATTAATGGCCCACCAAGGAGAAAGGAAGCGATCGACAATGAACTTTGGATTTTAGGGCGTCTTTCGGCATTTAGGACCATGCTAATGCAAGCATAAGTTTCATTGGGAGAAGTTTATCAAGACGGCTCCGATGGGGGCAGGGGTCGGCCGCGCATGCATGCCGGTGGGATCTTCGCCGAAGGCAATGGGGCCGGGACATGCTGGGCAACCTGGAGTATTCTTGCCGCTTGTTGAAGACGGCTGTCTTCAGACGGGCGTCGTTTGTTTTCGTTTCTAGGCGGGCGTCGTCGTAGCATCTGTCCTCGCCGAGTGGTTCTCCGGGAGACCTAGCCCGCTCGAGTCAAAAGCAAGAAGAAACCTTGAACGATAATACCGTAATCTGCAGCATGTAACCGTGCCAACGTAATTGAGTTGTCGCCCTTCTCTCACCATCCTCGGCGGCAGTAAATCAATCCGAGAACAGGGACCCAATCACGGCACGCTCAATTTAACGCTGGTGCAGAGGGCGACGTGCCGCAACTCTAAGCGTGGGTAGGGCGAAGCGCTGACGGCATCAATGGGGCTTCGAATCGGAACGGCGCTGATGCTAATAAAGAACCCCCGATTTGGAATCCCTTTGATGTGTCTCGGACTCAGGGATGTGGGTAGCGTGGCTTGCTTGGGCTTTGGAACTCGAGGTCGATGTAGGATGGTACGCACGCCAGACTTAGACTAGGGGGTAATGAAGGCGCCCCCCGT
>JAMYIC010001028.1:0-13512 GCA_024112705.1 Microcera coccophila
TTTTTTTTTTTTCCGTGATTTGTTTTGCGATTTTCGAGTTGACGTCCAAAAGAAAGGTGTTTCGCAGGGTGCATGGAGGGGCAAAAAATTCTGCTTTTTCAACAAAACGGCGTTGGCTTTTTTGCTAATCATGATTCCCCCCTCGAGGCATGAAATGGATGAATGAATTGATGGATGAATAAAAATCCAAGATGAGAAGACCTCCCTCGTATAGAGGAGTGGAGGAACAGGTCTGAGAGCCCGTCAACCGTGGCCAGGAATAGAGTAGATCTTCAAAATAGAAGACACCTCGTTGAGCTCACTCTGGGGTTCTGCCTCGTCCTCGTGACTGTAGCAACGCGTCTTTACTGTGCCGCCATGGATACTTTTATTGGCTCTCTCTACCTTGGACGCTTTCTGCAAATCAAGTGCCGCCCCTGTTCACTCCTCTTGTAAAGATCTCCCCATGTCTCCATGCTATTGGAGATCCTTTTGCTCCGGCACAATACTCTTCAATCTTCCTTGCTCCACTGCCAACTTCACATTCTCAATCGTCCACTCCTCCATCTTTGTCTCCGTCTCGACGGTCCAAGTGCCCATATGCGGCACCAACAAGACCTTTTCGTTCTCGACCAAGCCTGGATGAACCTCTGGCTCATTTTCAAACACATCCAGTCCGACATTGCTGACGATGCCCGAGTGGAGGGCGTCAACCAGGGCGCCTTCGTCCATGATTGCGCCGCGGGCGGTGTTGATTATTACAATACCGCGTTTCATGAGCTCGAATTGGGGTTTGGCGATTGTGTGTCGTGTTTGAGGCTGTACAAGCTGTATGTTAGCTGTGTGTGCTGTTGTTGCGTGAGACGTGCGATATCGGCCTTACGTTGAGAGGTAGGTTCAGGCTCAATACGTCACTCTCGCTCAACAACCTTTCGAAATCAACATATTCCGCCCCCTCCTCCAAGTCTTCGCTCAACTTCTTCCGATTATAATACCTAATCGTCATGCCAAACGCCCTCGCCTTCCTCGCAACATTCCTCCCAATCCCGCCCATGCCCAGAATTCCCAGAACCTTGTTCTGGGGATCGTGGCCTAGGGCCGGGAGGGGGTCACCGCGCCATTGACCGGCGTGGAGGGCCCTCATGGGGATGCGCAAGTTGCGAAGGGCGCCGAGGAGGAGGAACATGGTCAGGTCAGCAGTGGAGTCGTTGACTGCGTTGGGGGTGTTGGAAACGCGGATGTTGTGGGCTGTGCAGGCCTGGATGTCGATCTGGTCGTATCCTGCGCCTGTGTTCATCGTCCATTGCGCTATGGTTAGCACTCCCTTCGTCTTGTCCTGTTTCCTTGCTTTAGACGAAGAGTCGATGCTCTACTCACCATTGTGACAAAGAAACCTCAAAGTTTCCGGCAAAGCATCCAACACCTCATCGTCCACCCTTCCCGTAATCTTGACAGAATCAAAGGTCCTGAAAGCGGCAATCACGCCCTCAAAGGCGCCAGTTTGGCATTCGGCGATAAAGTCGGTGCGACCAGTCGCCGTCGGCTGAAGGATGGTTGCTATGGATGAGAGGGCAGACCATGCCTCGTCCGCACTAGGAGCGTCAATCGAAACCGAACTCGGAGATGTAGAGAAGTATTCGAGACTTACTGTTCGATTTCGCCGAGGAGCAGGACCTTGGGTTTATCAGCCATGCTTGCTTATCTTTCGTCACTGCTTGACTTCGATATCGGTTGTTGATAAGCCCGAGTTTGTATCAACGTCCTCGTTGAAGTTTTAGAGCTCAAGGAGAACTGTGATTTTGTATTTGAGGCTCTCTTTTTTTTCAATAGGAATAGGTCGGGATGACAAAAAGAATTGCCTCGGGGAATGGCCCCGATATCGTTCTTCTTACCGACTCTCTCCTTATGCCTGGCGGCCGATCATGATGGCGGGGCATTGGTGGGGGTGGAGAAAGTGGGGGGAGTGACAGTTGTCAGAGGCCAGGATACGAAGGATCATCTCTGCAGCATGCAGAAGTGTTGGGAGTGTGTTGGGCTAGTGAAGCAATAGGACGCCAGATCAGTTGAGGAGGACGTCAGGTAATGCCTCTTGGCTGGAATATCAGCTTATTATTTCAACGAGAGGCTAGTCTGTTAGCTCCCGGATGTAGACCCACATCTCCGTCTGCAGCGGAGGCCATCCGACTCCGTCTACAGTAGGATCCCTGAGATCCTTCGCTTCCTCCGGAAATACGCAGACTCGGGAATACTCTTTCGTGGCGGAGGATGGAGGGATCCCGTCGTGTTTGAGAGCCCGGGCAGCTCGGTCTATCCACAAAGAAATGACGAGGTGTGGTGTTTTTCATCACCATCATCGCCTGATTTTAGCCGGCCGCCATGTTCCTGCATCTTAGGCCTGGACAAAACGTGGGGTTAAATACCTTGGTGGATGCTTTGACACGTGAGAGCTATCTTACCTTTACCTCAAGCTTACACGGTTAATACCTTGTATACATGCTTCATCATCTCTATGTCTGGCACGCTCTGGCTGATGAGGATCATACTACGAGCCCTTGTAGTACCTTTAACTTTTGAATTTATGTAATAGAGTTTTCGTGCCTCTTGGCAGTTCTATTTGTATGTGACTGGAAAAAAACAAGCACATTGCAGTCCACCGTATCGACTGGCATGCCTCTAGACCCTAACTCCCCCTCCCTGTCTAATCAATACCGCTCACGATATTGAGTCATCTGCATCAACATAGAGCTTCCTGACCACACTCAATCTCACATGAGCAACCTCCAAGCACCAAGCATCAGCGCCGCAAAACCAGTGCAAACACCCATCAACCACTGCAAAGTCTGGAACTTGACCTGCTCCAGCTTCTCTCTCAGTGCCGCAACCTCCTGCTCGATCTTTGTCTCCGTTTCCTTCACCTTGAGTTCCTGGCCCACCGCCTCCTCGCGAATTCGACCCTTCTCGAGGTTGAGATCGAGACGGACACTGGCCTGTGTGCGGCTGATCTCATCGCGTAGGCGGCTGCTCAGCTTAGCGATATCGTTGGTGAGGCGTTCGTGGGCGACCCGCGTGGTTTCGGATTCGGTGCTATCGGCGGAGAGGAGCTCGGAGCGGAGTTTGGCGAAGTCGACTTTTTGGGTGTAGGTTGCTTTTGCCGAGTCTTCGCGGAGGACCATCGTGCGGGTAAGATTTTGGATGCTGGACATGTCAGTTGGGAAGAGCAAATAACTAGTTTGGTTGTAGAAGGCGAACCTCTCCTCGATCACGTCATTGAGCACCTTCATCATTGCCACAGACTGTTCCTCAGTGAACCCCTCGCTCTGTAGCCGCTTGACGAATTTCAGCGTATCGAAATGGTGATCTCTTGATCTCACCATCGTCGCATGGAACGCGCGGCGAAGAATGGGACTTTGCGCATAGCGGATTTGTCGCCGGGCGGGAGTTGAGTCCTTCTGTAGGGACGCGAAGGGCCTTCTTTGATCGCCAGGCTGAATTGCCAGCAATGGCCGAGCCGCGGCTCGCGAAACAGCGAGAGGAGTGTTCCAGCTCAGACGAGGGAGGAGGAATCGTGGCAAGAGCTCCGCGGCCACGACGCTCGGTGCGGCCATGTTTTTTCGTCGAGGCGGGCTTTATTGATGTTGACAGCTGGGCTTGAGATAGTTCAAGACGTTGAAGAATCTCGGATGGAATCGGTCCTCTGACGTTGACTAGTCCCGGTCACTAGTGAGAATCGCTGGTTGTGATTGGCCTTCGGTAGCGGGATGGCTACTAGCCAGTGAAAACGTTCGCTGGGAGGATTCACCAAGCTTCGGCTGACATAATCAGTTAACCCTAGCAAGTAGAATCTAGACAAGGGTATCGGCGTCAATCGTAGCGTCCGACCCGGAAGCTTGTAAAACGCCAGTGGAGATACGGCTTCAGGGGGCAGATTGATGATACCGGATATCGCATCTGAAAAAATGAATTCAAGCACTGAGCTGAAAAGCGGAGAATTTCTGTCACGGCATGTTCGTAAACTTCAATTGACGCTGCATCGTCCCGTGAGCCATGCCCAGTTTCTTCGTTTAGTGTCTCGCATGACCAGAACTATGTCAGAATGCCACCGGCAGTTCTTGAAGTAATGGACGACACGGTTCTCGCTTCCTCGCTTCCTCGCGTTTATGCATCCATCACCCTTCGCATTCGCTTCGCACACATCCCGTTGCATGCGGGGCCGACGGCCAAACTAAACCTACTTGGTAGCAAGTCCAGATATCAGTTTCATCAACGTGCAGTAACTGGGTCTCGAAAGGAATGCGTCAACATGTAAACACATCCCGGTTTTAAGTCCGAGGTGTTGAGGCCGACTCTAGAGGCCGTGATCCCGACCCCGATGATTTCGCCGACTCAAAGTCTCCGACATTACGAAGTACGGTGGTCTACTTCGCAAACGGCACCAATGATCATCTCCCCCCTCCGCGCTATTAACCAGATTATTGCTGCCGCGATAAAAGATTGAAGGTGGGCGGATGGTCCCATGTGGATATCTTTCCCCTGATGCGACAGGTGGAAGGATGCGCCCGCCGTGACAGCCATCGGGTTTCTAGCGATGTGGCTGCGTGTGCTAAGCTGAAAGAATCCAAGAATTTCGGGATCTAGACCAACAATTCCTCCCGGTTGACTCATGACTGCATTTCTGCTGCAGTCACCCTTACAACCTTTTCGGCTGTTGCCAACCTTGGTGTTGGCAGTTGATCGGATTTCGGACTTTGTCCACCCCCGGTTGCCGCACAAGCTTGATTATCAGCATCACACCAATGTCGGGCACTCTTTAAGCTCCCAATCCCGATCTGACATAACAGGCTGTTACTTGTGTCTTTCGCCAGATGTTTTGATGCCACATTGATTTTCTGGTGAAGCTTGAACTCCACCTTGATCTTTGGCGAACGGACTTCGTGACATTTCCGTGTCGTGTTTTACAACTTGCGTCGGATCTCAAACATGTCGCCTCCCGATCTGATCTCTGCGTCCGGTACTCCGGCCGGGTATGGTCGGTCTTGTACCAACTGCTCCAAGGCCAAATGCAAGTGTATCTTGCGACCCGATGGCCTGAGCTGTGAGAGATGTAATCGGCTAGGGAAGTCTTGCCAACCAATGATGACTTCACGAAGACGAGCAGGGAAGAAGACGATCACTTCGAGAACAGCCCAGCTGGAGGAGAAGCTCGATGATTTAGTGTCTATTCTTAGAGCTTCTCAAGGCTCTAATCAGCAGCAGGTACCGCCGTCCTCAGCATCGTCAGCCTCAGCATCACGGCCTCCGTTGTCAACCACGCCAAGCTTTCCCATATGCGGTCGTCTCGAGACTTTGGCAACTGCGGCGACATCAACGCCGCCCCAGGCTGACCATTCGAGCATGCCTCAGGGCTTTGGATTTCCTGTCGGGAATATGCTAGATTCTAGAACGCCTGACATCAATGACACTTGGAGACTCCCTGAGCCAACCCCGATCGAGGCAGAGAGCTACTTCAACAAATTCAAAGAGTGGCTAGATAATTTCCCTCTCATGGTCATTCCTCCTGAAATGACCGCCGCAACTTTACGCGAAGAAAAACCTTTCTTGTGGTTGTGTATCATGAATATTACGTCCATGTCTGTTCCGCAACAGGTAATCATGAAGGAGAGAGTGCGAGTTGAGGCTGCTTCGAGAATCGTTGTCAACCATGAAAGAAACATGGACGTTCTCCTGGGCTTGATGGTATACCTCGGATGGTAGGTTGGCCTTGAACCCAGACATAGATTGAAACCTTATCATACTCGCAGGGCAACTATGAATTCGGGACCTGGAGTAAAACCCTTTCTCATTACCTTTTCTCAAATGGCCATTTCTATCATCTACGATATGAGTTTGACGAGAGCTCCCATCGAAGAGCAGTACTTCACCGTATGCTTTAAGATGTGGGGAGGACGTCCCGCTCCACCAAAGATGCGGACCATGGAAGAACGAAGAGCTGTGTTGTCTCTTTGGTTCTTGACCTCTGTGTAAGTCGTGTCATCCTCGTTGTAAATTGGTGACTCATCAATGATAGAATAACCTCATTCATTGGTAAAATGGACACTCTCCGCTGGACGTCACACATGGAAGATTGTCTAAAGAGTTTGGAGCGTGAACAAGAACACCCAGCAGACGAAGTGCTAGTCAACTTGGTAAAGCTCCAATTGGTAGGCGAAGAGGCTCAAAAGCTGCTCATTAGAGACGTGATGGGCGAGGTCTCTTCGGTGCCAAGCTACGTTTTCAAGAAAGGGATGCTTTCCAAGATTCAAGAAATACGAGAAGGCCTTTCTGGCAATGTTGTGAACAATCGTATGTGGCTTGCTGCTTGCTGATGGCTTCTAAGCTGACTTGAGATAGACATCCTGCAGGCACATCTCCTAGCTACGGAGGTGCAAGCGCACTCTGTTGGCCTGTTCATGCACAATATTCCTCACCTGCAGCGCATTGAGAGCATGTACTCATGTCTCAAGGCCATTCGGGGTTGGTACGATACCTTCTTCGCCATACCTCTCGAAGATATACCTGGCGCTCCTTTCTCGTTATATATACAACTATCACAGATCCAGATCGCCCTTTATAGGCTCACAACCTCCGAGGATCCTGCGTGGGATAAGGAGCTGGTGCGCAACACCGCAGATTTACTCGTACTCCTTGACCGGACCATCGATCGATTTCTGGCTGCCGATGCCAAATACCCTTTCAAATCTGACGATCCAGAAGGAACCTTATTCCTCAAGGGTTCCAAGATAATGAAAACTATCCGGAATTCATGGGAGCCGGCTCTCACACGGCAGTTGGGAGGAATTCCGACCCCGAACAGTCAGGTCATGGCAAACCAGCCCATCGAGACACCCAACAACGGCATGCCAGTAATCGCCGATCCGATGGCCTTTGACTTCAATGACATCGCTTGGATGACCGATGTTTTTGGACCATGGGAATTCTGAGACGTCGGTCAACGTTGGGCCGATCTTAGGCCAATTGGTGTCTTATGTCCGAGCTAAATCCCCGGCCATCATGCCATGATTCGTTGTCTCCAGCCCGTAGACGGGATTCGGGTGCCCGATCAACTCCGACCCCTCAAACCACGGCCCACCCTGTCCCCCAGTCTAAGATCGAGAGCTTGAATGCCGATATCCGAGTGTAAACGGTGTTCAGCCCTATAACACATGCAGCAATCTCCGGCATTTTCTATCTACTTATACTTTAAGCTGCCCATCCCACCCTCTTTATGTCTTCAACAACTCAGGTTCTCCCGGCCACCTACCTTGGACCACTTGCAAGACCGATCAAGAAAGGGTCCCTCATATTCTGGTAATATGGCAATGAAATCAGAAGACAACCCGCCAGTGGTGGAGGCGCTGGCGACACCAATTGAGGAGGAAAAGGGCAGCCGTCCCTCGACTTCACCAACTCTTCGCGATGAGAAGAACGACTCGGCGAAGACAACCCCCGAAGAGGAAAAGGCTGTAGACGGCGAGGCTCAGTACTTGAATGGTTGGAAGTTGGCGAGTGTGATGGTCTCGATTACTCTAGCTGCCTTTCTAATGCTTCTTGACATGTCTATCATTGTCACAGTATGCTTCCATTCCTTGCCTGTTGTCATAAGGTGTACTCATCAAGACTCCAGGCCATTCCCCGGATCACAACCCAGTTCCATTCGTTGGACGATATTGGTTGGTATGGCAGTGCATACAATCTGGCAAGGTATGTTCAGTGTCACCCCGGGATTCTCTCCAAAACACCAACACCCCGGTAGCGCTGCGTTACAACCACTCTCTGGCAAGATTTATACATATTTCAAGTCAAAGGTCAGTTAAAGTCTTTTCGCCCCTAACTCGATCTCGACTAACTGTACTAGTGGACCTTCCTATGCTTCCTCTTCCTTTTCGAACTCGGTTCGCTCATTTGCGGCGTTGCGACCTCTTCGACGATGCTCATCATCGGTCGGGCTGTTGCCGGTCTTGGGAGTTCTGGAATTCAGAATGGAGCGTTCACTATGATTGCCGCATCTGTACCACTAGAAAAGAGACCTGCTCTCGTGGGTATCTTGATGGGAGGTGCCCAGCTTGGTCTAGTTGTGGGGCCTTTGGTAGGCGGAGCGCTGACAGAGTATACTACCTGGCGCTGGTGTAAGCACCTTAACCTTAACGCAGCTGCTTAACAGATGCATTGCTGACTCCTTGCAGGCTTCTACATCAACCTACCAATCGGCGCTCTCTGCGCCATCTTGATCCTCCTCATTCATATTCCCGATCGCAGCATCAAGACCGGCGAACCGGCGTTGAAGATTCTGAGGACCAAGCTCGACCTTACCGGCTTCCTTATCTTCGCCCCTTGCACGGTCATGTTCCTCCTCGCACTTCAATGGGGCGGTGTTAACCACCCATGGAATTCAGCCATGATCATTGGACTCTTCTGTGGTGGTGGGGGTTTGTTGTTGGTTTTCCTATACTGGGAACATAGAGTTGGTGCCGGAGCCATGATCCCCCTTCCCGTCATCCGACAACGAGAGGTGTGGAGTTCCTGCTTGGCAATGCTATTCCTTTTCACTACGGTCTTTGTTGCGGCGTACTATCTTCCCCTGTACTTCCAGTCTGTGAAGGGTGCTTCACCGTTCACGAGTGGTGTAAACCTACTTCCTAGCATCCTCAGTCAGATCTTTTTTGCAGTCTTGTCCGGAGCACTGGGTAAGTCATGTTCACCTCTCCTATCGTGTGCAGGCTTTGTCTAACTCTCGACAGCCCAAAAAGTCGGATACTATCTTCCTTTTGCGGCCTTCAGTGCAGCTATTAACGCAATCGGCAACGGCCTCCTCTCGACAATAGGCCCTGATACATCGACTGCCAAGTGGGCAGGCTACCAAGTCCTCATCGGTTTCGCCCGCGGTTCAGGCATGCAAATGCCCATCATCGCAATTCAGGCCAACACCCCCCCAGAAATCACTTCTATTGCTACCGCCATGCTCGTCTTCTCCCAAACCTTCGGCGGAGCCGTCTTCATTACCGTCGCGAACGTCATCTTCAACAACAAACTTCGAGATGAGCTGACTTCACGACTGCCAAATTATGATGCGCAAACGATTATCTCTGCGGGTGCGACGGCTGTGAGATCTGTTGTTTCGGAACCGGACTGGCCTGGGGCTTTAGCGGCCTATGCAAAAGGCGTTGACGCGACATTTTATCTTGCTGTTGCAGCGTCCGGCATGATGTTTCTATTTTCATGGGGGCTTGGGTGGAAAGATATTCGGAAGAAGAACCCTGCCAAGGCAGGCGAGGCGTAAACACATTATCTATGTGTAAGGCGGACTCGATGACACGGGATAGAGGTGGACTTGGAACCCACCCGATAATATCATATATGGCGTTGGTGGTTTATTGGTCTCCAGGGATGGATATGTAGCATGTTAGAAACGATACGGGATCAGAATCTCAACTTTGCATAAACTCGGGAGGGTTGGATATTTGAATATGAATTGTAATACCCCATCAAACTTTATTGCTGTAAACTTCATCTCGTTCGCCTTGTCTCTTTGCAAAATGGCCTTACGCACCACGGCAGCGTTTTAGCGCATGAATAAGTCGCTGATTTGAGAATACAATCAGTTACTGAAATCACCACTAGAGGTTTGCCCAAAGTCTTATTTCGCGGACGATTTAATCTCTATTTAAATACCTTATAGAGATGGAGCCGCACCTACGCGTTGATATATCGTAGCTCTAGGGTAACCTGGCGGCGATTGATCCACAGATTTGGTTTCGCATAAGCTCACGCCTTCCAACCTTCACTTCATCTCATATCCATCAGCAGCATCTTGGATACTTGTTGCTCATAGCTTTTGTGATTGCTAAGATTCACTTAGCTCATTGCAATCTCATCTCCACTCTCGACTTTGTCCCAAGCTACATTCCCGATACGGACGCCAAGCTGGAGTGATGAACCGTCCTCGCAACCGCCAGCCTAGGCCACCACGCCAAAACAACAACCGCGGCGGGGGCGCACTTCGCAGCTCTAGAGGCCCTCCTTCAACCCCTCAACAAGCATCAGGATCAGTTCCCACAGTCTCACAAGTCATCCCCGGTGCCCATGTCTTTATAGTCCTGAAAGAAGACCAACCTACCGGTCAAGAAACCGAAGGCCTCGTACAAGACATCCTCACGCGGGGTAATCACCCGCGTGGTATCAAAGTGCGCTTACGCGGGGGGTTGGTCGGACGCGTTCAGAGGATGGGTGATGGGACTGTACCGTCCCCGGGGAGGAGGCCTGCTGGGGAGGGGAGGTCAGATCAAGGTCGGTTCACGAGCAGATATACGGACGTGAGAAACGATGAGTTTCTTGAGGCGCCGCCGCCGAGGGGTTTGGCTGATTTTATACCCGATTTTGGGGTGCCAGAGACGTCTCAGGTTGGGACGGGGGTAGAGACGGTCAACTGTCCGTTCTGCGAAGATTTTGAGGGTGATGAAGTGGCAGTTACGCATCATATTGATCGAGAGCACCTGGCTTGAGGAGAGTGGAAGCAGGCGACAGCGGCATTCTTGGCTAGTTACGGGATGCCAGACGCTGGCTTCATTTCTAGCCGAGCGAAGCTCCTCTCTCTGTTTTGAAGGTCTTCCGCCGGGAGTATCTGGACCTACATACCAGCCCTTCGCATCTAGAGCAATCGCCAATATTTCGGCAACAGATCTAGACACCGGGTAGGCTGGACAGCGTCGTCCGTTATTTCAAAACTCAAGACTCCGGACATGTCTCGGATTCGATATCAGATGTTCAACGTCGGGTCATGTTTGCGCCCTCTTGGCGCTGCTACTACTTTTCTCTAGGAAGCTCACCCGATTTGCGGATCTATCGGGTTTACTAGGGCGGTGGATTATTTGCAAACCTTGGTCCCCATTCGATCAAAGTTTGCTTTCGTGACCAGGAACAGCCCGGCTATTGAACTGAGATAAAGTCGCCGAGCTTCGTGATTCAAGTAGCTCTCGGTATCTGCTCAACGCCGCGGCCTAGGACGATCAGCAAGTTTAGATTCCTCAACACGATATTCTCCGGTCCTTTTGTTCAGGGAGACCAACGCTTGGTGGAGTGTATGGTGTGGAGAGAGCTGCCAAGGCCGACACACCCATGATGCGATTTCGGCGACGAAGCTGTATCTGTGCTTTCATCCCTATCGTGTAAAGTTTTTTGTGTGCCACTACAACTTCCGAGGTTCAGAACAGATGTTCATTATCAAGCAAGGGCGGAGCTCATCACGAGAGCTTTCCGACCACAAGTGCCGTTGCTGGGTCTTGATATCATGGTGGCAATATCGGAGACAGGTGTGATACTCCTGACTGCGGACTCTACCCAAGATTCAAGCTTACTTGGATTCTCCTGATAACCTTTGGGTTGGCCGCCCTTCAATCGTCTTCGCACTATCAACCCCGCGCTCTTGGTAGCTAAGTTTGCAACTTACAACTGGTACGAGGGGACGTTTAGAGCAGAGACCTGGCTCCAACCACGCTAACAGAAATACTATAGAAGCATCGCAAGGCGTATGTCGATGGCAACACCAATACGAACCTTTAAAGTTATATCTGGGCTTCGGTGGGGATAAGGTTGCATCTTCATGGGGAGGGACCCTCGCAGAGATGATGGACCTTCTCAATTTGGCAGTTTGAATAATCATCGTCAGTCGAAGAGCTACCAACACTCACGAAAGGCTCCGAACCTACAATCTGATGTATCTTTGTAGCCACTGGGTCGTGGGTATTAAAGGCAGGATGTCTTCCTCGAGTCCAAGCTATCACCATCGTCTACTCATATCAAATATCTCAAACACTACGTCTTTCTACTTATCAATATGCTTTTCAAAACTCTCTTCTCCGCTAGCCTTTTGGCTTCTGCTCTTAGTCACGTCGTTGAGAAGCGAGGAAAGGAGCGATGCGGTACTCCAGAGCCAGACCCGGCACAAATCGCAGTTGCTGAGCACTTCGCCGAGAAGGAGGCAATTGCTCGGGAGAATGGTCGGATTGCTGCCCCTACTGCCATCAATGTCAAGGTGTATATGCACGTTGTTTCTACCTCAACTAGGGCTTCGGATGGATATCTCAGCGTCAGTAGAACCAGTCCTCTAACCATCCTCCATCGTCTCTTCTCTCCTATTCACTCCCCCTCATCGATCTTATTCGCTGTTCTGAACTCAACCTAACACAAGCAAGCTATTCAGCAGAACGATGCTGAAGATAGTCTCTAGGATAATACTATTCATAAGCAATTAGCTGTTTTAAACTCTGATTATGCTTCCAGCGGTATCTCTTTCACCTTGAAGAACATCACCCGAACTGTCAACAAGTCCTGGGCTCAGGACGAGAACGAGATGGAGATGAAGAAAGCTCTCCGCCAAGGTAGCTATCGGGATCTCAACCTTTACTATTTGACCTCCCTTAGCGGATACCTGGGTTACTGCTTTTTCCCACAATCTGTCCCAGCCGGTTCAACCAATTTCATTCGTGATGGTTGCTCCATCCTGGCTGGAACTACTCCTGGTGGTTCTAAGACTGGCTGCAACATGGGCAAGACCACCGTCCACGAGGTTGGTCATTGGTTTGGCTTGTACCATACATTCCAGGGTGGCTGTAGCGGGAGCGGTGATTACGTCTCTGATACTCCTGCTCAGGCTAGCCGGTCGAATGGATGTCCGACCGGACGAGACTCGTGCCCTAGCCAGCCTGGTCTTGACCCCATCCACAACTACATGGATTACTCTGATGAGTAAGTACTCGCCCTGCATCCACCAACATCTTTCGTATCCTCTATCGACTGCCTCACTTCATCTAAGTATATGCTGACATGGGTTCAGTGCTTGCTACGAGGAGTTTACCCCAGGCCAGAAGGACCGCATGAGGAGTTACTGGAACCATTATCGCGCTTAAGTGCAAGATCTGGTGCTCACATCGTCAGAGCTCGGAATGATGGCTGAGATAAAGGTGGTTGGAGGGCTACATAATGGATGAAGTTTTGGTAAAGGCATTTGGATATGATGCGATCTTGAGCAGTTCCATATTTACTGTAGGTCTTTGCGGAATTGATGACAATATAATATGCCCATGACCTTTCATCACTGAAGGGAACTTGATTGAGAAAAATGATGAATGTGTTTGGATCCAACATTCCTAAAGAACGTGCCTGAGGCAGAGTTACCTGATCCATGATCATGACTGAGGCATCTCGTTTGCATCAGGCTGAATATGTACGACAACTATGCGAGCGGAGCATGCAGGAGCCTGGATTGATTCAGACCTGTGCTTACCTAAGTGGGCCCTGACACACGTCAACGAGCTCAAGGCTGCCCCTTTTCGCTCGCCGTGATTGTTTGGGGCTTTGAAACCAATGGAAGCTGTTACGCACGGACCAGTCAGCTTTCGGGGCGGATGCTCTTTCCTCCTTAGAGCGCTCATTGGCCCGTATCTCCGCTATTAAATGGGCAGGTACCACCAACCCTGAGGGAGGTACGTACCTCCCCCCCCC
>JAMYIC010001030.1:0-17472 GCA_024112705.1 Microcera coccophila
ACCATCGTAACTGCCACCAAAAGCAAAAAAACCAGGCCATAAGCAACTTTTTCCTCCCACCATCACCACCGCTACTTTCAAGACTCTCACCACTTCTTTTATATAAAAGTGTCTCCTCCTTTACTGGCCATCATAATTCCCTAGTTTCGAATCTCGTCACCACCCCGTAGCAGAGGAGGCCGTCATGCGGCCGACGTCGGCTCACCTGGTCCCCCTCCCCCCTTTCACCCCAGACCTCCACGAACGCGCCTGGTCCTCAACCCCACACCCAACCCTCCCCCTCCTCGCGACCGCCCACGCCAAGTCCGTCACTGTCTTCTCCCTCTCGACGTTGACCTCGCACTCCGCCCTCACAGGCGGACACACGCGCTCCGTCCGCAGCGCCGCTTGGAAACCAGGTCTACCGCCGCATAAGCTGTGTCTCGTGTCCGGGAGCTTTGATTCGACGGCTGGGATATGGCGCTGGGATGGCGATGATGCAGGAGAGGAGGGGCTGGAGACGGAGGTCACGGCCGGGGAGGATGATGCGAGCAGTGGCGGAGGGGGGAAGGAGTGGGAGTTTACGCTTGTGCTTGAGGGACACGATTCGGAGATCAAGTCTTGCAGTTTTGCTCCCTCGGGCGCATACCTAGCTACTTGCTCTCGCGACAAGTCCGTCTGGATCTGGGAGGATGTCGGCGCGACAGAGGCAGATGACGAATGGGAGACTATCGCTGTCCTCAACGAACACGAAGGCGACGTCAAAGCCGTAGCATGGTGTCCCGACATCCCCGGCCGCAACAGCCGCCGCCGCTACTCCGCCGACGTGCTCGCCAGTGCATCCTACGATAATACCGTGCGCATCTGGCGCGAAGACGGCGATGGAGAATGGGTGTGTGTCGCGGTGCTAGAGGGCCATGGGGGCACGGTGTGGGGGGTTCAATGGGAGCCCAGACCGAACCACGAGCGGTTTCCGCGATTGCTAACTTTCTCCGCCGATGGGACGATACGGATCTGGACGCTGAGGGAGGAAGATGAGGAAGAGACCATGGGGACAGGAAGGGGTGCGCTAGGAGGCATACCGAATACGATGAGGAGGTCGCTGAGGGAGGAATGGAGCTGTACGGATATACTGCCCAAGGCGCACAGTCGGGACATTTACTCTGTGTCTTGGAGCGCCGACTCAGGACTCGTGGCTAGTACGGGCAGCGATGGCATTATTGCTCTGTATGAGGAGAGAGATGTTGACACCCTCGGAGACATGCCAGCTCTGGATCAACCGGCGACGAATGGAAAGGATACGACGACGGACGTTGCGCAAGGCTCACCCTCGCCTTCAAAGTGGAGGCTTTTGACAACTCAACCAAATGCCCACGGGCCGTACGAAGTAAACCATATTACGTGGTGTCAAAGATACGACGCCGGTTCGAAACGGAGAGGGGAGGAAGAGATGCTCGTCACCACAGGCGACGACGGGATAGTGCGGCCGTGGCAAGTTGACATATCACGATAACACCCGATGTGAACCACGCAAATCAAATCGTAAAAGTTTGAACAAATTAAACGAGTACCCGCATCGCCCAAATACAACCGTGCTATTCTCTCGTACCTATGCCCTGCCGATAGGCCAGGCGCTGTAATGTTCGTCAAGGAGGGTATGATACAGTGGTACTACAAGAGGGAAATCATATGCCCTCCATCGCCGCGACTAATTTCCCCCAACGTGTATGTGTAAAAGCTGATGATATCCACAACTCACCCCAAATCCCACCTCTTTCTTCCAGTTTACTCGCCCTTGAGCTTGTCCTGCTTTACGGTGAAAGCCATCTTCAAGAAGTCCGCTTCCTCCTTGGTGTGGACGTGCTTGAGACCAGTAGCCACGGAAGCGCTAGGGTTTCGGCCAGCGTACATGACGTGCTTGCGGTCGTGGTGCTCGGTGTTGTTCAACAGCGTCTCAATACGAGGCTGAGTGAAGCTCCAAGCACCAGCGTTGAGAGGCTCTTCCTGGGCCCAGACAATGGTCTTGGCGTTGGGGTACTGGTCCAAGTTTTCCTTGAGTTGTTGCCAGGGGAAGGGGTTGAGCTGCTCGATCCGGGTAAAGGCGACGTTGTCGATCTTGTTCTCGGCACGGTACTTGTGGAGCGCGCCCCAGACCTGGCCGGTGCACAGAATGACACGGTCAATCTCCTCGGGGGCCTTGATGGCACCCGTCTTGTGCTCGGGATCAGGGATGATCCATTGGAACTCGGCACCTTCGCCAGTGAACTCTTCAATGTTCGAGCGGGCGAGGGGGTGGCGGAGGAGAGCCTTGGAGAAGAAGATGATGAGGGCTATGATTTCAAGGTCAGTTGTTGGCAGTTAATTGTGGGCATAGTTGATACTTACGCTTTCGGAATTGTCGGTGCATCTGTCGGCGCAGAGCATGGAACAGGTTGGCCGGGGTGGTAAAGTAGGCAATCTGCATGTTGCAGTCCTGGTGCTGGCGGGTAAGCCTCTCGCCTGAGGGGAACTCGCGAGGGTCCTCGTTGCTGAGCTGCAGGTATCGCTCGAGGCGACCAGACGAGTGCTCAGGGCCCTGGCCATCGTAACCGTGGGGAAGAGACATAACGAGACCGGTTCGCTGCATCCACTTGACTTCACCAGAGGCGATGAACTGATCGATGATACATTGGGCGTTGTTGGCAAAGTCACCAAACTGCGCCTCCCACATGACAAGGGCATTGGGCGAAGACAGAGAGTAGCCGTACTCAAATCCAAGAGCGCCAAACTCGGACAGCGACGAGTTGGAGATGACAAATTTGCCCTGGTCCTTGCTCAGATTCTGCAGGGGAGTGTAGGTCTCCTCAGTCTCTTGGTCGTGGAACACGGCGTGGCGCTGAGAGAAGGTACCACGCTCGACGTCCTGACCGGACACACGGACGTGGTAACCCTCGGTAACCAAAGTGCCAAAGGCCAAAGCCTCAGCGGTGGGAAAATCAATGTTCTTGCCCTCGATGACCGACTTAGTACGGTTGGTAAGGATTCGCTTCAGGTTACGATGCACGTGGAAGCCCTCGGGGGTCGATCCAATGGCCTCTCCGATGTGCTCCAGAGTCTTTCCACCGACGCGGGTCTCGTTTTGATCCAAAACCTCAGTAGCAAGCTCCTTGGGGGACTTGAAACCGTTCCAGGCAGAAGTGGTCCACTCCTTGGAGGTCGGTGTGTAATCCTTGGACTTGGTGAAGCTCTCCTCGAGCATGCCCCAAACCCATTCCTTGTGCTCGTTGATGTCCTCCTTGGTGAAGGTTCCCTCTTCAAGCAGCTTGTTGACGTAGACATCGATCTGAGGGTCCTTGGACTGGATGCGCTTGTACATGAGAGGCTGAGTGAACGAGGGCTGATCCGTCTCGTTGTGACCGTGCTTTCGGTAGCAGACCAAGTCGATAACAACATCGTGCTGGAACTCGGCGCGCCAGTCAGCAGCGAGCTGGCAGACGAAGTTGACAGCCTCGACATCGTCGGCATTGACGTGGAAAACGGGTGCGTCAATGGCCTTGGCAATATCCGTGCAGTAGGCAGTGGAGCGGGCGAATCGGGGGTCGGTTGTGAATCCAATCTGGTTGTTGACAACGAGGTGAACGGTACCACCGGTTGAGAAAGCTGGGAGGGAGTGGAATCCGAGACATTCGTAGACGATGCCCTGGGCAGCGAAAGCGGCATCACCATGGAGCAGGACGCTCATGGCAGTTCGGTGCGTCTTCTCGTCGTTGTTGTAATGCTGGATGGCGCGGGTCTTGCCCAGAACGACGGGGTCTTCGGCCTCAAGATGCGAAGGGTTGGCGACCAGGGAAAGCTGCACGCGCTTGCCAGAGGGGGTCGGTCGTTCAAAGTTCATACCGAGATGGTACTTGACATCACCGGATCCTTCCTCGGCGGTGCCAGTGCCGGCGAACTCGCTGAAGATGGACTCGTTGGGCTTTCGGACGACGTTGCTGAGAACGTTGAGTCGACCACGATGAGGCATACCGATGACAATGTCCTTGACGCCGTAGTCAACACTGCGGTCGATCAAGGCCTTCATGCCAGGGACGAGGGTCTCACAACCCTCGAGACCGAATCGCTTGTCGTTGGGGTACTTGGTAGCGAGGAAGGACTCGAAGCTGGAGCTCCAGATGAGGCGGTCGAGGACGCGTCGCTTCTCGTCAATGGAGTACTTGAAGGGCTGGGGAACCTCGAGGCGCTCGCGAAGCCAGTCGCACTTCTCGCGATCAGGGATGTGAATGAACTCGACACCGTAGGATCCGCAGTAGATCTTTTCGCAAGCAGCCACAATGTCGCGAAGAGTCATCTTCTCACGCCCATCTCGCTTGAAACGGGGTAGGATACCAGGCCCAAGAGTATACTCAGTATCGAGGTCCTTCTCGGTGAACTGGTAATACTCGAGGGTAAGCTCCTTGGGCTTGATATTGCCAAACCCCTTTGCCTGGTCGGTGTTTCGAATGCCGAGGGGGTCGATCTGGGCAGTGTGGTGACCACGAGCCTGGTACGCCCGGACGAGAAGCTGGACCTTGAGATGGTTGGTAACATCACCGCCGTCCTCCAGAGCAAGACCGCCGGCCTGGAGACGGGGAACACCACCCGTCATGTTCGGGACTAGGTTAGGAGGCGGCTGGAAAGCCTGGGAGATGGGCATGTCACCGCTCTCCATGTTCTTGAAGTATACGCGCCAGGAGACATGGACGCTCTCGGGATCCTTCTTCCACTCGAGATACATCTCATCAATGTAGTTGGCAGTGCTTCCAGAGAGGAAGTTGTCGCTCGGATCGGGGGGAGACTGTGTCGCGCTGGTAGAATAGGACCGGTGACCGGCAAGGGCCAGAGGTCGTCTTGAGGTAGCGAGCTTCCATGATGATGTTCTCGCGGAGGTGGTCGAGATGTAAGAGGAGGAGTGAGAGGCAGCTGAGCTCCTTGCGGTCCTCAGGAGCTGAGAGCTAGCTCTGCAGAGCGAATTCCGCAACATGACGACGATGCAGATCTTGTAAGCAAAGAGGAAGACAAAGCTATTAAACAAGAAGCATCCCAGCGCCTAGTCGCAAAGTAAAGGAGCGGCAGAGTAAGTCCCGGTTGATAGAAGGGGGAGGGAGGAGAAGGAGGATGAGGTTTGGAGGAGAGAATTGAGAATTGGAAACTGGAATTGGGGGAGTGGAGAGTTACGAGAGAGAAATAGAAGCAAGCTGTTGTCACTGGCGCCGCAAAAATGTGCTAGGAACTCGAGGTGCGCGGTACCTTTGGTCCAGCTAAGGTGAGAGAGGAATCGTCAGGTACGAAGTACCTGAGGTAGAGCAGGTAATACAGTGCCGTCCAAATACGGCGATACCCCCGGCGAATCCGGGCCTTACCGCGAGCCTATTGGCCCCCCAGCGCCTGAACGTGCCCCGAAAAAAACGCACTGGAGTCAACTGGACAGCGCTGAGAAGCCATCCGGGGGAGTTTTCAGGGGAGCGCCGGGGGTACGTTGCCGAGGAATTGCAACGGATCCTTGCACCGGACCATCGTTATCACTAGAAATATGCACTGTAATCAACGTCGTCAACTTTATTGACGCAGCCATGCCCACACGTCAACGACCTCGAGGATGAACTTGATCGCACCGTTGGAGTAAGATCCAGGCTCGCACGGCTAGAGAGAATTTACATGGAGCGCGTGCAGGCATGGGAGAGTCATTAGGCGGGATCCTTGGAGCAGAATGCAGGCGGCGCCACAGCTCCAAGCTTTCCCTGTGGAGCATGGCTACCGGACATCATTCCCCGGAAGAGAAACCACCAGAGTGTCAGCCACATTTTCTCCTCCTACGTTTCTCCGCACGCGTAGCGCGCTCCCCTAGAAGGAACAGCAGTTGGAGAAGGATGCCTTAGTCAGGCAGCACAGGTACAAGGTCTTTCAAGGTCGAGCTCGGTTTCAACACCACCCACGATAACCCAATATCAAATATCAGAGGGTGCTGAGCCAGAGCATCAAGCCCTCTGCAGTGCTTTCAGATATACACCAGATTTACATTGTATCGTCTGCGCGGATTCAGCGCGTGCTTAATCAAGAAATCACTGGCACGAGGTCTCGCTATAGGCCAAACAAAACATCCGCCACTATCAACCGGACGTAGCATCGCCCCATCTAAAGGCATTGAGCCACAAGAAAGCCAACCTCTGCAAGTGATCAAAGCATCTTCCCGCTCTCAGTGAGAGCACACCCAGCAGTCATGGCCAATCCGGCCGGTCGAACCCTGTTCAAAAAGAAGGATGGCATCTTGACCCTCACCGATGACCTCAAGTTGGTCACCTGGACGCCCAACTCAGGAGGCCCGCCAACGGTCACCCTCAACGTCGCCAACATCACCAGTAAGGCCTTGCCTCGAGCTCTCTCCCGGTCTAGATCTTTCCGCTAACCCGGCCGCTTTCAGATCTTCAGCAGACCCCTGACAGCTCACCCAAGGTGATGCTGAAAATCTTTGAGAAACCTACAAATGGGGGCGACGCCGTCACTTTCCTCTTCCACTTTCACACCTCCGAAGCCAAAGCAGAAGCAAAAGCTGTCAAAGACCTCTTATCAAGACTCCTGGCCGGAGCACGCAGCGGTGATGCCGGCGTGCCTAAACCGTCGACACCTGGCCCTGCCGGGTCGTCAGCTCCCAACGGGGGTGGCGCCTCGGCTGCCATGGCTTTCGCCAATGCGGTCAACTCTCAGGCATCAGCGGCCAAGTGGTTCGATGACAGTCAGCTGAAGAACGACATCGAGCTGCAGCAATCGCTCATGAAGAAGGATACGAGCCTCCATCAAACCTATGTCGAGGCCATGCAAACAAAACCAGATTCGATATCTGGCGCTGCCTTCAACTCACAGTTCTGGTCGACGCGAACCAATCTTCTACGATCTCACGCTATTGAGACAAACCAGAAGAAGGGCGCCTACAATGTCCTTTCGACCGTCAAGCCACGCACCGTCGACGGTGAGCTAAAACTAAACATCAGCGTCGAGCAAGTCCAGATGATCTTTACGCAACATCCCCTCGTCAAACGCATCTACAACGAAAACGTCCCTAGGTTATCTGAGGCCGAGTTTTGGTCCCGTTTCTTCCTCAGCAGACTCTCCAAGAAGCTCCGTGGCGAGCGTGTCAACGAGAATGACAGTCAAGATCTGCTCTTCGACAAGTACGACGCCAATGAGAACACCGTCGCGGTTCAAACGAAGATCATGGCACAGCAGGTCCCTCACATCATCGATCTCGAAGCGAATGAGGAGAATCAAGGCGGTGTGAGATCGGGCAACGCAAAGGATATCGAGATGCGGCCACGGGCCAACATCCCGATCGTCAAGACGCTCAACAGCCTGAGCGAGAAGATCATGGCGAATGTCGCGCCCTCTGATAGCTATGCCGAAGACGCCAACGGGGCATACGACACCTTCGCCGAATTGGCCCTCAAGGATCTCAGGGGCGATGCAAAGGAGCACCGCATCAAGCTCAACGTTCAGGAGCAAAACAAGTTCTTCTCCAAAAAAGACTCTGCCCCTTCGGCAAATGCCCGAATCTTCGCCAAGCAGAACCTGGGAGACGTCCTCTTTGAGATTCAAGGCGACCTGGAGACGCTTGAAACCGACAAGGACGGTGGCATCGATCTTCACGCGGGCATCGGCTTCGACGAACAAAGCGATAGCGACGACGATACTCCCAAGCGTCCGCACGTAGGATCCCGCTCGGCCCTCAACGCAGCAGAGCAGGACGTCATGAAGGGTGTTCGCCAACAACGCGCCCAGAAATACGGCCACGACACCGATGTCCTGGCGCCCATGGGCCTCTCCGTCGAGCTCGCCAAGCGATGCAGCCTCACCCACGCCACGACCGTCGAATTCCTCCACCAGTTCTGGAACGCCTTCTTGTCCGGAGACCCAGATCGCGCGGCAGAACTTCAATACCTCGCCGAGTCGCTCAAGAGATCCGCATCCCGAATCAACGCCGTTGGCGACGAAGCCGAGCAAGAGCGCGAGGAGGTCATCCGTGTTCGTCGAAAGGAAATCCGTGACCATTGGGAACGAACTGGGAAGAAGATTCGGTGGAAGGCGGACAACGTCGCTGGTGGGAGAAATGCCGTCGTCAAGTTGATGCAGCCAACTTTGGATGCGCTGGAAAGGGCGCAGGGAGATTACCAAAAAGCTCTTGCGGCGGAGGGCATACAGGTGTCGACGGAAGCATAGATGCAGATTGTTGCATCAGTCAAGGGAGAACAACATCAAGATGGAAACGGCGTTCAAACGATTCAGGGTCCAGCGTCCACAACGCTCGGAACTCCTTTTCGTACAGGATAATCTCTGATATAATACATTTAAAGAGTACATCATTTACACCGCCGAGGCATCTCTAAGCCATTGAACTTCCAAATAAACCCAAAATTATCATCAATCTGGCCATCTCACGTCGAGTGGCCAGCTCTATTAAGTATCCCAACACTCTCGACCAGACATGCTCAGAAGCGCAACGCCTAGGGACCGCGACGGATCCTCACCTCATCAGCATCAGCGTGCTTCTTCTCTACGCCGATCCCAAAACCCATCGTCTTCTTCTTCCCCTTCTTCTTAGTACCGTACTCCTCGTCAAACTTCCGAATCTGCTTCAGACTCTCCATGTCCTCGCTAATGCTCGCAGGGATCTGCTTCAGCGCCTTCTCGAAGTGATGGGGTCTAAGGGTGCGTTTCTTCGGGTACTCGAAGGGCTCGGGGCCGGTGTGCCTTGCCGCGGTTTCGTTCTCTTCTTCTACGGCCGCCATGGCGGCGGCGACGCAGGCATTTTTGAGGTCGGAGCCGGAGTAGTAGGGGGTTTGGAGGGCAAGAGATTCGAGGGAGACGAGAGGGTCGAGATCTTCGCCCTTGAGGAGGATCTTGAGGATAGCAGCGCGGTCAGTTTGGAGAGGGAGGTCGACGAGGAGACGACGGGGGAGGCGGCGCAGGACGGCGTCGTCCAGGTCAAAGGGCCGATTGGTGGCCACCATGATGAAGGCCTCGGTCTCTTCGAGGCCGTCCCATTCTTTCAAGAATTGATTAATGTGGGAGCGATGCGAGGCTCGAGCGCCCAGCATGCTCCGATTGGCGAGTAGGGAATCTGCCTCGTCGATGAAGACGACGCAAGGCGAAATCTTCTTGGCCAGAGTGAAGACGGCGTGGATGAGCTTTTCGCTCTCGCCAACCCACTTGTCGTTGATGGTTGCACCGCTGATTTCTAGCATGTTGGCGCCGCTCTCCTTTGCGACCGCCTTGGCGAGCAGCGTCTTTCCGGTCCCAGGGGGTCCGTAAAGGAGGCAACCAGGTATTTTGTCCTGCGCCAAGACACCATATGAAAAGGCATCTGGACGCACAAGAGCTAGTGAGGTCAGCAGCTTGAGCGCAGAGATGGTTTCTTTGGGAACGTGGACGTCGTCGAAGGTTGTCCGCAGATTCTGGCGATTGATGTGGCCTGTCGAGATACGCTTTTCGTACTCGTTCATCTTCAGTGTCATTCGGCCAGTGGCGCGGGCATCCTCGACCTTCTTTTGTGTCTCCTCGGCCTCGAATTTGCCCTCGCCCTCCAGCTCGTCGAGATATCGCTGTCCCGGCCGTTGGCGAAGTGGTCCCATGAGCAGTCGCTCATACACACCGCCGGGCCCAGCCCCGAGAGCCTCTTCCTCGTGTCGTTTCGCCGCGCATGCGATGTTGTAAACTTCAGGCAGCGGAAGAATTGCCTTCTTCAGCATCTGAGCCCGTGAGTCTGTTGCGCGGATAAAGATCTTCATGTGGTCGTTGGAAAAATCGAGCAATCGCTGACTCCCCAAAGTTTGCAACATTCTATTCACGTTGCGGACGTTTTCGACGAAAATATCCGTCTCTTGTAGACGGAATGTCTTTTCCGACATTTGCGAGCCGCCAGAGGGCTTTGGTTGGCCCAAGGAACGATTCGGCTCTATGTAGCGGGAGATGACAAAGTCTCCCACGGCCAGATCTCGGACCATATTCTGATACTCCTCAGAAGGCTGTTCGCTCGAGGAAGTCCCAAGGATGGCAACCTTGGCACCCTGCTGCCAGGCCAAGTCGACAAGATTCCTAAGCCTCGAGATGAGCATCGACCCTTCGAGCGTCATTCCGAGTTCCACAAAGTCGTTGATGTGGATAATCAGGGGTTTCTGTCGAGGAGCGCCGTCCTTGATTTCGGCGGCTTGAATGATGCGGTCAAGAACCTTGTCGATCTTGAGACTCTCCCACTTGCCAAAGGGGTCGTAGCCCCCCGACTTGATCTTGTGGAGTTCGTCTTCTATCGACCCCGCGGCACGAATGTTAATGACACCAGTTTCTGGGTCGTTCTCGTCCTCTTCAGCGCGTGGTGTAACTTCAGGGTCGCGATACAGTTTCCCGTTCATCTCGGCGGCGCGGAAGCCCATTGTCGAGATGGAGCCGCGCGAATAAGCCCAGTCTTGACCGAGATATTCTCCAACCAGCATGGCGAGATCTTGCGAATCCAATCTTATCAAATCAGCGTCATTGAAGTACGCTGCATGTTCGGCCACGGCTTCAGAGATTGCCTGTCCGCCATATCCAGACATTGATAGAACCGTGACTTGTCGTTTCAATGCCTTGGCGTCGACGGTCGCGGGCGCCTTTGTGCTCAATTCGCGGCGGAGGACGGCTCGGATAGAGGAGAAAGTGAGGACCGGAAGATCGGCGAGGGCCTGGGAGAGAGAATGGTCGAGCCTCCAGTCGTAGTCGAGAATGCTGTCGATGGCAGTCTGGACGGATAAGAACTGATCGCGGAACTCCTGGGTATGTCGGTCGAAGTCCTTGTAGTAATGCCACCACCAGAAAGGCCGCGAATTATACGAGTACTGAGCATGTCGAGCAGGATACAATGCATCCGCCAAATGCCAGGCCGAGTCGATCATCATGTCGTAGATGCGAGCGACGTTGGCAACCTTGTCGACGGAGCCTGCGTGCTCCCAACTGCCAGACTTGTCGCCGACAATCTCATCTATTGGATCGGCAGTCTTCTCGATCAAGGCATCAAGCGCCTTGTCGAAGTAGGACTCCAAAGCCTTGTTCGACTCTTGAACTCGGGCAGGACCATCCCCCGGGCGGGCATCGACGAATATCGACGAAGACTTGGAGCTTTTCGCATCCTCAGCCAGGGCAATAGGCAGCCGCGGCCGTCTCGAAGGGTCGAACAAGGTAACATTTTGGTCCAGAAACGTCTGCGGCAACTCGACGGGAGGCAGCGCTGGCGCAGCAGCCTTCCTCGCGTAGCGATTCCTCAGCGATCCCGAAGCGCGGATCTTGTTGCGGCCATTGGAGGTTTCCGCGCCGGTCTGAGGCTGGACATGCTCGTCCTGGCCGGCCACGGTCTCCTCAACGCCAGGCTTCCCTCCATTCCCAGTACTGCTCAGCCAGACGGTCGACGTTCGAAAGGTTCGAGTTGCAATTCGCGGGGCTCTGTGGGCTAAGACAGCAGGATGGAGGAGGGCGCGAAGCCCTGGCGAGAGCATTCGGACGACTGGATGGTGCAAAAGTGGAGGCCGAGGAGTTTCAAGGTGCGGAAAGTAGGGCTATGTTGAAGAAATTAGGCGGCTGTGGACAAGCCTTGTCCGACAATTTCCCATGATTACCTGATTTGCCCGTCATGAGAGTCGCTGTCGGAAAGTCAACAATATGGGAAAATTGTTTGATTACGTGATCATGCTGCGGTGTTTCGGCCCAGGGAGTTATAGCGGGACGAAGGCGCTGAAACGGGCTGTCTTTAGGGAACCATTAGCCTACGCCTCTCAACCGCCACCATCTTATGTGATCGACAGACCGTCTGCACTCGGGCCCATACACAACATATACATGCGCATACCGTGAGTTGTAGACGAGTTGGTGACGAGAGACTCTACTCCGTTTCCAGTCCAGGGCGTCGGTACGGGAGCGGCAGGATTACTCGCAAAGAGACCAAGACGACCTTGAAATCAACCTTAGCCTCGAGGTCCGGACGTACGTACGTACGTATAGGCGATGAGTTGCCATATCCGACTCCCCCCCTTCCCCCCAATGGCACATCGTCAAATGCTGCGCCTCGTCCACGCCAGACTCGATTCTTCCAACGCCGAGCCCTACGGCCGTAAGGCTGATGATGTTCGAAGGGCCACGTAGCTGTCACGGTCGTTTTCCCCCCAATGGATTAAGGTTGGTTACGTAGCAGACCCTCGTTGATACGAGCAAGATCGACGTGGTGTTTGGAGGCTTAGGAGGCTTGAGGGAGGCGCGTGTTGGGCGTGCCAATCCCCATGTCCCGGTCAGCTAGCCCGTTTACCTTTGGCGGTATTCTGTCCCAGATCCTGTCCTAGTCCTTTCATCATAGACTTCAGCCTCAGTTCGTTATCATTTGCCAATCGCTGCGGAAATCCATTTCGGGTCCGCTGGGCCGCTCAACGCTCATTAAATACACATATTCGTGCATCACCCTCGCCCTCGCACTCGCACTCGGGTCATGGTGCAGGCAGCTCATCCAACTCAATCATGGCTTCCAACTCATTCAATCTGCTCTCGCCCGATCCCCAACGCATCGACCATGGGTCATCGCCAGCGTCATCATCATCATCATTATCATCACCTTCTTCCGCTTCTTCTTCTTCACCACCACATATAGAAGAACAACCACCACCATCACCACTGCCGCCACCACCCGAGGCCGAGAGGCCATATCACACCAAGCGCCCTCACAAGAAATCCCGGACCGGCTGCAAGAACTGCAAATCCCGCAAGGTCAAATGCGACGAGGCCCGTCCCACCTGTCGGTCCTGCAGGCTGCGCAAACAAGAATGCGTTTACCCCAGTCCACCCTCGTCGTCAGCGTCAGCAGTCAATGCCCCCTCACCAACTCCCTCTTTCACCACCACAGTCCCGGTCAGTGAGACGCCGGATTCTCCCTATTCCTCCTCCTCCTCCCCCTCCTCCTCCTTCCCCGCCGCCGCCGCCCTCGTCAGCCGTCCGAGGAGAACGTCGCCGGATGCCGACGATGGTGCCCTACTCATGGCCCAGCCCATGTTTCGTCCAGCCCAGGTTGATGCCTCGGATATGAAGCTGTTGTGGTTTTACACCACTGCCACAGCCAGCTCTTTTTCCATCGGCGCTGGCGGACCGAATCCCGTCGACGACATCCTCAAGATCCGCATGGTTCAAGTCGCCTTCGACACTCCCTTCCTCATGGACTCCCTCTTCGCCTTGTCATGTCTCCATCTCCAGAGCCTGGAGCAAGACTGCGATGCCAGCCGCGCCTTGGCCTACCGCGCTCGCTCTTTTGAAGGATATCGCAAAGCCGTCGAGCAGGCAGACCCCAAAACCTTCCCAGCCCTCATGGCCAACTCGCTGTTTCTCACCGCCTTGTCCTCACAGATGTTCCGGGAAGAGAACGGCAAGGAACTCTACATCATCGACTGGATGATCGTCTGGAGAGGCATCGGGTTGATGATCGAGATGATGGGTGTCGATCAGCTCTTCCTGTCGGGCATGGAGGAACTCTTCTACAGACCACCCATCGACCTCGAGAAATCGGCTTCTGCCATCCCCAATAACCTGCTCTTCATGGTCACGTCGATCAAGCCAGACGATCCAGACTATCTCGAAGTGGAAACCTACTACGACACGCTCAAGTACTTGGGCTCGCTGTATGCCAACCTCAGAGACGGCATCAACCCGATCATGCACCTCCGCATCATCACCTGGTTCACGTTCCTCCCCAAAGCCTTCATCCAGCTCGCCCGCGAGCGCCGCCCCCGCGCCCTCGTCATCCTAGCCTACTACGCCGCATTTGCCAAGATTCCCCAAAACCTCTGGTGGATGCGCGGCGTCGGCGACCGCTCCCTCAGGGACATCTGCAACTGCCTCGCCCCCGAGTGGCACCATCTCTTGCTGGTTCCTCAGATGGCCAGGCACGTCCAGGGCGAGCTGCCCTTGGCGCGGATTTTGTTTGGGGATAGCGAATGGGTGCCGCCTCCCGTGAAGAGTGAGTGGTGGGAGACCAAGGACCCGATTACTTGGGTGGATGATGCGGGGAGGAGGATCAGGTGGCAGACCGAGGAACAGAAGCTTGTGCTGTTGGAATCCAAGGCTCCAGGTGACTCAGTGATATGGAGATGAGCTTATGAATGATGTTTGTCGTCACTTTATAGTGTTGGGCTCGATGAACTAGCGTAGTTCGGATGGCTGAGGAATGGTTATCTATTGAGGTATAAAGGCAAACAGCTCCGTCGAATAAATATACCCGTGGCTCCAAGAGCCCCTTTCTTCTAGCATATCGTTAAACGAACTTGACTAGGGGTTGTTGTGCTACCTTGTGATACAACTTAGGTGCTTGAGTAAGCTAACTCACATACAGCTTCATGTAAACGAGGGGATGGGAGTTCGGTATGTTAGATAGTGCTAATGGCTGTAGGGTAAGCGGTCGTCAACGTCTAGGAATTTGGTATGCGGCCTTTCTCGCCACAATGACTATGGTGCGAGGTAGTCTAAGAGGGGATAGGGTTACCGGCTTGAACAACTTGTGGTGTCTTATGGAGGTCATGGCTTTACAGCCTGGTTACAATTAGGACGTTGGCCCATGTGGATCAGAAAAATGCCATTTCCAGCCGGATGAGGTTCGGATTAGGTACGCCCGAAGCTTTACTCCAACTTGGCACTTTTCACAGACGGCACAATGCTGGGAGCGGAAAAAACGAAAGCTTAGATATGGCTACAAGAGGAATTTTGTTGATTTCTTGGTACACAGCTCGCAAATGAGACTTGATGGAGCTTACGAGAAACCTCCCCGGCCCTTGTTCCTCTTCTCTATACACTCAGGCCCTTTCTCACCTCCCCTCGTCTCCCGACATTATTCAGCTTAAACCGCTTAGTTCTTCTCCAGCTCCGCCAGAATCTTCTCTCCCTTCGTCTTGGCAGAGGCAAAGTCACCAACCATGTAGAAAGCACCCTCAGGAAGGTTATCACCCTCACCAGCGAGAATGGCCTTGAAAGAGGCAATGGTGTCCTTGAGATCGACGAGAGCACCCTCGATACCAGTGAAGACTTGAGCGACGGTGAAAGGCTGGCTCAAGAAACGCTGGATCTTACGGGCACGCTCGACGGTGAGCTTGTCGGCTTCCGACAACTCGTCCATACCCAGAATGGCAATGATGTCCTGAAGAGACTTGTACTCCTGGAGGATCTGCTGGACTCGGGTGGCGGTGTCGTAGTGCTCCTGACCGACGATTCGGGGGTCGAGCATACGAGACTTGGAGTCGAGGGGATCGACGGCAGGGTAGATACCCAACTCAGAGATACCTCGGGATAAGACGGTGGTGGCGTCCAAATGGGCGAAGGTGGTGGCGGGGGCAGGATCAGTCAAATCGTCAGCAGGGACGTAGACGGCCTGGACGGAAGTAATGGAACCCTTCTTGGTGGTGGTAATACGCTCCTGCATACCACCCATGTCAATGGCAAGAGTGGGCTGGTAACCGACGGCAGAGGGGATACGACCCAAAAGGGCAGACACCTCGGAACCGGCCTGGGTGAACCGGAAAATGTTGTCAATGAAGAGCAACACTGGAGACTCAGCGTTAGCAAACGAGTTATTATTGTGCTCGTCGAGGAAGAAAACTCACCATCCTGACCCTCCTCGTCGCGGAAGTACTCGGCAATGGTGAGACCAGTTAGGGCGACACGGGCACGGGCACCTGGGGGCTCGTTCATCTGACCGAAGACCAGGGCGACCTTGGAGGGACCGTCAAGCTGGATGACCGAGGTCTCCTGCATTTCGTGGTACAGATCGTTACCCTCACGGGTACGCTCACCGACACCGGTGAAAACGGAGTAACCACCGTGAGCCTTGGCGATGTTGTTGATCAGCTCCTGAATGAAGACGGTCTTGCCGACACCGGCACCGCCGAAGAGACCAATCTTTCCACCACGAGCGTAGGGGGCGAGGAGATCGACGACCTTGATACCAGTGACGAGAATCTCGGCAGAGGTGGACTGCTCGACGAACTCTGGGGGTTCGGCGTGAATGGGTCGGGTCTTCTGAGACTTGATGGGACCACGCTCGTCAATGGGGTCACCAGTAACGTTCATGATACGGCCGAGAGTCTCAGGTCCGACGGGGATGGTGATGGGAGCACCGGTGTCGCGGGCCTCGCGGCCTCGGACAAGACCCTCGGTACCTGGAAAGGAGTTAGGAAATTGACGCGAAAATTTCAGAGCAGAGGCCACGTACCGTCCATGGCAATGCATCGCACGACGTTCTCACCGAGATGTTGCTGTAGCGTGTTAGCGGGTGATGCGGGAGATGGGATTGAGCCTGTTTTGGGTTCGGCACGTACAGAGACCTCAAGGACGAGCTTTTGGCCGTTGTTCTCGGTCTCGAGAGAGTTCAGGATAGCAGGGAGCTTGGCGGTGTCGAACTTGACTGCAAAGGGGTCAGTAAACCGCACTTGAGCGTGAACCAGGCTGCCTGGAGCCCATTGTAAGAGTTTGACGAACCATCGACGACGGCACCGATGACCTGTGATTGTTGTCGTTAGCAAAGTCCGAGACATCCCGATCGCCGGAAGAGAGCTCGCTCACCTGGTGAACCTTTCCAGCACCGACGCCGGTGGAAGCCCATCGGCTGCTGTTGGGAACTCTGAGGGCAGCAGGTCGGATAGTGCGAGGAGCGGTCGCGAAGGACGGGCGAGCCGCCCGGGCAAAGGAGGAAATGCCGCTACCGAGGAGAAGAATGCGTGTCAGCTCAATTGAGACGTCAATTGGGGCGGATTGGGGGAGTGGACGTCAGAAAAGCGTCTACAAGGGCTGTAACTCACCTCTTGAACATCTTGCCAGATGACAAAGAGCGATCAGAGATGGGAGTGGAGAGAGGTTGGTTGAAGAGCTGAGGGAGAACTTTTACGGAGTGAGCAGTTTTGCTCGGGAACGACGACTTCGTCGGTTAGAGCTTTCTCCCAAGTCACGTGTGCACACTAGCCTGAAATTACAGGCTTCTCCACCTGGTTGAGCTGTGATGCCGGCAATTTACCGGGTTGAGGCGGGCGGGATTATTCGCGACAGCAAGGGCGTTTTTGTTTTTGCCTGGGAGCCTTGTAGCCTTGGTTGCCAGGAGAGAGAGAGGACGCCAGCGGCTGAGGAAAATTGGAGACGTGGCAGAAACAACGACTATGCACCTTGGACGAAGACACGAATTGGATTGATGATACTCGAAGAGAATTGATGATGGATGGGCAATGAAGCGGGGAAGTTGTCCAATCCCCCTACACCTGCTCCTTCTGGGCGCCTCATCATTGCATTGCCGCTGTTTCTCATGCGCGCATCCACTGGCACGCTGCTGGCCACTTCCCGATGGATCTGTTACGTCTTCTCCCGAAGCCCGGCCTACCAATTTTGTCGCTCAGTGGGAGAAGGGAGCCAGGGGAGCCAGGGCTGCTGGAAGCTCTTCCCCCCCCCCCC
>JAMYIC010000104.1:0-23033 GCA_024112705.1 Microcera coccophila
CGTTTGCTCCTAGTGCCTGGAGCGCCCTAGACCTGGTTCATTGTCGGGGCCTCGTGCGGAACGTCCTGTTCGAGCCCCTATCCCTTAGGCAACAACTTCAAAGATTGATAGTTCGGATTGTTGAGAATCCACAAGGCGGTTTCTCTTCCGTCATAATTGGGTCCTCCTCGATTCCTTCAGCCCGACAACTCCCCAGCCCTTGGTCCTAAAGCGGTACTGTGCGGCGCTTCTGATATCTGAAAAGTTCACACAGCCCCGGCTTAGCCTCGAGTCCTGGACCCCAACTTTGATGTCGTTTCTGGGGGACAACGTGGGGTCTGCATGTACTCCGCGTTTCTGGAGAGAAGATGCGCTTCTTAGCCTCTCTAGCTCCCTTTCGGACCTCAACGTCTGCTGCTTCATTGCGGCTCCGCAGCTAGTATACATGAGCCGCAATTCTTTCCCCGCATTCGATGCTAAAGCTGCTCTTGTTCCACCCTTGCCCGGCGCCGGTTTGTGGTACGAGGCCAGGACTCGACGACAGTTTGGGCGCCCGGGGTTCATCAGATGATGTGCCCAACGACATGCTCGGGTTTCACGGTTAGGGTCGTGAGGAACCACGTTTTTGTTCGTGCTACTTCGTAGATCAGAGAACATCTGGGTCGTAGTTCCTGGGCTGACACTCGATATTCGCGCTAACTATCGCGGACTCGTGGCCGTTCTAGGTCGAGGGCGCGAGAAGCCTTGCGAGCTGACAAGACGATTTCCGCCTTGCATTGCCGCAGAGCCTTCGGGAACGAGGAAGTTGTCCATCCGCATCTTCGGAGATGAGAGGCGCATGACTCAAAACCTCATCCCACATTACGGTTATGATTTTAGACTGCAGCAAAAGCGACGTAGCTCAAGCCATGTTCAACCTCAGGCCGTTTGAGCAAATTTCGTGAGGAATCGCGGGGTATCGCGGGATGCTACGAGGTTGGCTCTCAGTTATCTCGCATGTAGCAGCCGCCCACTTCACGACTCTTCAGTTCTCAAATCGCTCCTCAGCGATCAACCTCCCTCCATGTAATACGTGGCGTTTGAGAAATATTAGAGATCTCTTTCCTGTCGCGAGGAGCCGTTTGAGCCTAGGGCATCGCGGAAGAGCAGCGTACAATCGCCAGGATGCCCTTGCTGCGACCGAGATACACCTGTACAAGCAGCTGATGACACAGGGAACTACGGAGGTTCGGCAAATGTGTTGCAGGAATGTTGCAGAGGACAGAGATAACCAACAAAATGTGTTATTGAGATGCAGGAGCTTTGCATCCGGAGAATCGGCTTCTCATACGCTACGGCCCAAACATCAAGCATTCCAGCGCAACTACTCCCTCCAACGTCAAGTCATCACCCCCAAATTTATTCATTATGACTGACACCCGTCTCGAACTGTGCGGTGACTTACGCAGCAGCAGGAATCTGAACCGACTGCTCTACACCATCCGCCTTGGCCGAGTTGATTGTCTTGCCCGTCTTAGCAATCTTTGTGAGGACGGTCTCGTAAGGCAACGAGGTGATGACCTTGGCGGATTGGTTCTCGAGGGAGACTTCGTAGCTCTCGACACCTGTTCGAACATGCAGCGGTCAGCTCAGCCGAGCTAGGAAGAGTGTGATTTAGTGCAGACGTACCGTCGAGCTTCTTGAGGACCCTGTCGATGGCGCCAGAGCAACCGCCGCAGGACATAGTAACGTTGAACTCGTAGGTATGCGTGTCAGACATGTTGGCTGTAGGTGCGCGTTTGATGGCGGGGTGACGGTGGTGAGTGACGGGCAGGCTGGACTCCGTGGAGTGCGGGCTCGACGTTTAAATTATCGAGGTGAGTTCGCAAGTTTGCGAGTTTTTGAAGAGTACGTGGGTGTTACGTCGAAGTGTCTGGGCGCAAGAGGTTTAAGAACGATGGTGGATGCAATTAATAATGTAAGGGAGCTGTCGTTACTTCGACACTTCCCGGCGATAATTGCGCAATTGGTCCGGCGCTCGGCAGGAAGTCGCCCCACCAGAGACGGGACGCTAATTCTAGAATCCGCGGGTGAAACGTGCTCACCTCCGTAAATGTCTTTGCAAATGTTGGATGTTCCATACAACGATTCAGGCTCTTGTTTTTAGGGGGCAACGAGAGTCGTCTAGTCTTTTTACGTAGGTGGATTCGACATCCCGATGTTGACTGGTTCCGCGAGGCAGTACACCTGACGTGACGTTGTTGCCATGATCGGCGTATAATCGCTGATTACCAGCGGATCAAACCCAGGACCACGAGTACTCTAGTCAACAAGACGCACATTTGAATATCAAGCACTATCTTGCTCGGGCCAGGAGCACACTGGAATCATACTACAATAATCTGAAGCAGGACCTGAACCAGGGGCTTGGCGCAAACCTTCAAGGGGGTGGTTCCATCTCGCCAGTTTCAGGTCGCCTTGATACCGAGCCGAGCTACCCTATACACTGGACCATCGCCGTTCTTCACTGCTACTGATACACAGGACATCCGCTTAAAACCTCGCCTCAACCTTGTCCTGCGTATCCTGCAACGCCCACTCGCTCTTGCGCGTCCGACTCCTCACCTTCTCCGCCTGCTCTCTCGTAAACCCCCTCGCCTCCACCGCAGGGTTATACCCAAGCCCGTTCCTCTCGCCCACCGTCTTGCTATCCACCTCCTTTGCCGCCTTCCCATCCGCTCTCCTGTAGACCGTCACCACGACCGCGCCGCCTAGCCCCAGATTGTGCTGTAGACAGTACCTCGTCTCCTTGGCCGCGCGGTTGTTGGCCCACCCGCGGAGATGCCAGATGAGTTCCGCGCACTGAGCGATGCCCGTGGCGCCCAGGGGGTGGCCCTTGGAGATGAGCCCGCCCGAAGGGTTGATGATGTACTTTCCGCCGTAGGTGATGTCGCCGTTGCGGACGAGCTCGTGGGCTTTGCCCTTTTCGCTGAGGCCGAGGGCGTCGATGACAACCATCTCGTTGGCGCTGAAGCAGTCGTGGAGCTCGACGACTTGGACGTCGTTGGGGGTGATGCCCGCCTCGCCCATGGCTGTCCTAACGGCGTGTTGGGTCATTTCATACCCCATCAAGTCGATCGCGCTCCTCGAGAACAGGCTTGGCGCATCTGTCGCGAGACATTGTCCCGCCACCTCGACGGCCTGTTCCTTCAGGTGTGGACGAGCGTCGAGGAAGTCCTGCGAGACGAGAATGGCGGCGGCTCCGCCGTCAGAGGTCGGACAGCATTGGAGCTTGGTGAGGGGCTCATGGATGGCGGGCGCTTGCTGGATCTGCTCGAGGGAGTAGACCTGCTGAAACTGCGAGTAGGGATTGTTGGGAGAGTGGGCATGGTTGATGCGGGCGATTTCTGCAAAGTCCTCGGGCTTCGCCCCGTATCTGTTCGCATGTCAGTAAGAAATATCGGTGGCGATAAGACGCCCCGAGCACGACTCACTTCTCCATGTACTCCCGTCCCGCATTCCCAAACATCTGCGCCGCGCCAGGCGCATTGGTGACGCCTCTCGTGTCTATCATCATCTGCACCGTCGTCCCCGTGGGATTCTCCCGATCATTGAAGAACGACTGCAGACTACCCGGCATCATCTTCTCAAACCCCACGACCATGACACAATCCGCCGCGCCACTGGCGATGAAGGTCCTCGCCATGGCCAACCCGGTGCTTCCTGTTGAGCAATTGTTGTTCACATTGTAGATGGGGATCTGCGTCATGCCGAACTGATAGAAGACGCGCTGGCCGCAGGTGCTGTCGCCGTAGCAGTAGCATGCGACGCCTTGCTCGACGTCGTCGTAGTTGATTTGGGCGTCGAGGAGGGCTTTGATGCCGGCCTCGAACCCGAGTTCTGTGTAGTCGACCTTGCCGCGGGGCTTGATGAACTTGGTCATGCCCACGCCGAGGACGTAGACGGGAGATTTCTGCTTGCGCGCCATTGTGTAATTCTTTTTACGATGGTATGTGATGGGTGAATGTGTAGCCGAAGGTAAATGGACGATGGATGGCTGTGGGCCGATTACTAAAATGCTCGGATTCCTTGACAGGCGCCGATGAAGATGAATAAAGAATCAAAGGAGACCCAAGCAAAGAACAGGGCAAAGCCAAGTATATCAACACCGCAAACGATCACAAATGATGATTCCACACCCCCAGCACTCAACGTCCAACCCCGGCAATAACTTCGCCTTTCCCACCAGCTCTCGACGCAGCCCCACCAAGGACAACATCACATCCCCCGGCATTTACGGGGCACAAATAGCAAGCATGAGGCTCCAACAACCCGATCCGTAGCTCAATTGGCCAAGCATGGCCTTTTCCCATGCGCTGTTGAAGAGGCGATGTACCCCCAGTTTCGAGAATGCGGGGAATTCAAGTACCGAGGTTTTTGACCTGGGATGCATTTTGCCGAGGCTGTACTTCAGTAGAGACGGTAGCTGAGGTGTGTTAAGGACGGAGCGGGAGGAGAAATAGTCGGTCCGTAAGTTCGAGTCCGGGTCCGGTGTCCGGGGCCGGTCCGCTTCGGCAAGGAGTTGGTTGAAACGAACTTCATCCATATCGTCCGCCAGGATTCTCTATCAAGATATGGCATCGGCTACATTCCCTTATCATGCATGATAAAGCTCTCGGCCGAAGCCTCGAAAGACGAAGGTTATTTCAATAGACCGAAGGCTGTGTTCCCTGATTTCTCAGCATGATGCGTCAGCAGGCCTTTTTCCCAGGGATCAATCGGCCGAGTGGCGCGGATTTGGGCGTGTGTCGGCCGAGTGATGGAGTAAGATGCCAACACTCTCGTAGAGTCCGAGCAAGAAGTAAATCGAGTCCGAGATGAGAAATTACTATAAAGTCTTTGCATATCTAGATTTTTAAGTCTTACTTCTACATCACACAAGTCATTGAGCACTCGAATAGTTCGTCTCCTTCAAATATTATACCAAGTCAGCCACTCATACATCAACACCACAACTTCCTCAACCTCACCATCACCACACCTTCAAAAACTTTTAAAATGCATTTCCTTCTCATCGGCGCAACAGGTCGCAATGGCTCCCTGGTCCTCCAAGAAGCCCTGTCAAGAAACCACACCATCACCGCCCTCGCCCGCAACCCCTCCTCCCTCACTGCCCACCCCAACCTCACCATCATCCAAGGCACACCAACCTCCCAATCCGACCTTGAGAAGGCTCTTGTCACTCCTCGCTCCCCCGATGCCATCATCACAGCCCTCAGTCAGCGTCGTGTAACCGATTCACCCTTCGCGGCGCTCCACCCCGACACAACACCCGACTTCCTCACCGTCACAATGCAAGCCTTGCTGGACGCCATCACGGCCACGAATCCCATCCCTAGGCCTAAAGTGGTCGTCAACTCGACTCAGGGCGTAGGCACATCTTGGGATTCCATGAACATGCCCCTCAAATTCGTCTTTAAGCATAGTACCATGCGTCTCGCCCGTGAAGACCATACAAACCTGGACAAGCTTCTACGGGCCAGTGGTTTGAAATTTGTTCTGGCGAGGCCTTCTATGTTGAAAGAGGGCCCTGGGATGGCGGTCAAAGTGTGGCCTGATGATGGAAAGGGATGTCCCTGGATGCCGAGTATTACACGGGAGAGCGTTGGAAAGTGGCTCGTCGACGCCGCAGAGAGAGAGGAGTGGGATGGTAAAGCGCCTGTGCTCACAAACTAAGACGATGGGAGTATTTGGGTTGAGGGGCGTTTTGGTGTGTCAGGTTTAAACCTATGTGAACCGAGGGGGAGGGTCTAGTTTGACAGTTAAATATTATTTTGCTCTAACATTGTGACCCATGTGGTCTAGTACACCATACATGTGATCGCCTTACGTAGAGCCGTCTATCTTTAGATCTTATCCATGGTCGCCTCTATGAGTATACAGTTCCTACCGAGCGCCTCAAATCCAACCCGCTCGCTCAATGAAGATGATTGTTCAAAGTATGGGTGTACGTAATAGCAAAGTCCGTTGTACGGAACCTACCATGGCGAGGCCACTGAGCACAACCGCTCACTCGCCTGGATCAAAGTGTAACTTCTAGTGTCTATAGTGTGACCCATTGCCGCTATGGCCCTTCCTTCTACCTTGTAGATCGCCAAGAACCCCATTGCGCTTGGGGTAAAAGTAAAGAAAATTAAAAGGATCTTATTCAGAACAGCTCAACGACCAAGACTCCATCTTTGCAACAAAAGACATCTCTCAAACAGGGTGGCTAAATCAGTCCCAGCCATCCCATAAGACCCACCCATCGAAGTCGTTGAGTGTTAGCGGCACGCCAATGTTGCTCCGCTGATACATGAAAGACAAGGGCGGGTGCATGTAGGAATCCCCTTGGAAACCATCAGCACCTGGTGCTTGTGGAGGGATGCCTATCATGTTGGTGATATTTGTATTGGATGCCCTCAGGCAGTCATCGAGGACCCCACGAAGCCCTTGGACGATCTCCTCTGGCTTGGGGTCTGGGCTCTTCACGCACTCCAAGACGGTCGAGAGGCTGATAACATCTTTGGCATCCCGTCCACTAATGTTGCGGATTAGGAGATCAAGTGTCTTCTGCACGGTGCTAACGAGCCGCGGCGGCGACCAAAGAAAAAGATCCTGATCGTCAGAAGGGAAGTCGTCTGTAGAGTCGGGTGACATGCGTAGCGCCTGCACGCCCATTCCCATACTGTCGGAAGCTGGTCGAATTGCCGCTCGAATGTAAAAGCACACACTTAGTGCGGCTTGAATAATGTCCTTCTTGAGGACTTGATGATACATGTCTGCAATATCTTGGAAATGCGTGAGCATCGGATCGAGTTCGTCTAAGTACTTCATGATGACCATTGAGGATCGCAAATACGCCCTGGAAATCTGCGGAGGGGCATCAGGGGCGCCGATGGCAAACGGCCGATAGAGGGCGAGTAGAGGTCGCCGTACATGCATATCTAGAATGACACGGGATCGCCACTGTTTGCTCTTTTGTGCTTCATTCAGCAAGCCGTGTCGTGGAAAGATATAGTTGATATCGTCGAGATACCGGTCGAGTTTCGCGCCTACATCCAGCACCTCCTGATAATCCCGAATGGTATCGATTCGGTTCACTAGATGAGCTACTTTCATCCGAACCCCTATCGTCATAGCTGCGTAAACTTGCATCTGGTTGTCGGTGAGTTGGTCAATGGGCTTTGACGCCGGTAGTTCTTTCATGTCGGGATAGAGCTCGATGTCATCCAAATTTCGAGGAGGTCGACAGGTGAAATCCCCGTCTCGAACAAGACAGGGCAGGTTACATGCGAGAGAGATGTGGAGGTCCATGTCGAGAACCGTGAACCATAGTCGCCTTCTCATCTCTCCCAAGCATACCGGCATGCGGACGCCAAGCTCGGAGGGGTCCCTATGAAGGCCCATAGTCATAGCCATGCGGACGATTGAGCCCAATGCGGTCCAAGAATCCTGAGAGCGTGGTGTTATCATTCTTTGCGCATGCAAGAGCAAAACCTCGACCTGAAGCGTAGCGAATTCAACCAACTGCTTCCCCCTCAGGCTATCCAGCCAAACACGAACGAGTGCGCATGCTGTTGGAATATGTACGCCTTCAGAACGCTCATGTCCGAGGCCCTTCGATTTGGTCTCAAACCGAGATGCAACAGATAACACGGCTAGTAATTGTGGCAAAAAGTAGTCTGCTTGGAGTTTGCCCTCCCAGTAGAGGTTATACTGTTCGCTAAATGTCGGCAAATGAAGAATCCGGTAGATGGTCTCCGAAGTGTCAACATAAGACTTGACGAGGCGGTCGCAGACCAACTTCTTCGGAAGAATATCTGTCATGCGCTTCTGCACGGGCATCATCGAATCCACAAAGACCGTGATTGGTGTCAGCGACTTCCGATACTCTTCCTGTAACGCCCTGTGAAGCTTCTTGAAGTTGGCCAAGACGTCACTGACTCCATTGTTACCCTGGCGATTTGCCATGAAATCCCTAGCTTCATCGAACTACCGTAGATTAGAGACCATCATCACTTTCAAGCACAACCAAAGCACTCACCAAGTTCAGGAGAACACGCGAGTCGTTTTGACCATGGTATCGTGTTCTCGTAGCTCTCGCCTTAACTGTGAAGCCTCGAATAGTGTCGGTGGATGCCGTAATGAACCTGCCACCGCTGGCATCGGTAGCAGCTGGACTCTGGGCCATTAGGTGTTTCTCCAACCGCTCCATTCGTATCGACAGCTCCTCCAAAGAAGGAGCGGCCGCCGGTTCTCCATTGCGTAACGGGCCAATGCTGGAATCATTATTCACAACTGGTAGACCACCTGAAGACACACCAGGATTACAATTGCGCTTGACAGGCCGTACAGGTTCCCCCTCCCCGTCAGAACCATCCGACCCGTTTCCCGACTCGTGGTCAGCGGTATACCTGCAGGTTCGAGCCGATTTCTGGCATTGCGAACAGGGGCATAGTCGGTCGCATCGTAGTTTTCGCTTCCGGCATTCGGTGCAGGACTTGACAGGCCTTGGTCTTTTGACACTCCTCTGCTGCTGAAGGATTTGTGAGGGCGTGTGTTGGTGTGAATTTTGAAGCGGTGGTGTCTGCTGCGAAAGAGGTGTATCATAAGGCCCAGAGCCCATGACGACGGGAGGCGGAGCGGGCAGAGACGCGTCAACCCCTGGGCCAGACGAGCGAACCGTTGCCATTAAATATCTGGACGGAGACGAAGGGTTGAACAGAGCCGAGAGGAAGAAGAGGTTCGGAATAGGATCGATAAGGTTGTCGGGTCGGTCGTCGGTTGGGTGGGGGCGTGCACTGGAAGGCTTCGGATCTAGCGATCAAGAAGGCATCAATGACCTCGGCCGCTGAGTGTAGAGGGTGATGAGTCGCAGGAGCGCCAGTCTGGCGCCGGACATGACTGGCGGGAGGCAAAATGAACGGTTCTGCTGAAGCTGGAGAAGATTGTTGAGAGAACAACAGGCCTGGGGCGCGAAGGGACGGCGCAACGGGTTCGGAGGCGAACGTGGGGCTAAGATTGAGAACGTTCTCTGATATTAGGTCTTTGTTGGAGTCCCGAGTCCTCGAGTCTCTGGGTCGGTAGGTCTAGATACGGGGCGACGGACTTCTGCTGGGCGTGCTGGACGGGCGGGGGCCGTTTTGGTCTTGAGATATTGTCGAGCTCAGTTGGGCATGGGCCGTCCCTTTTTGATTAAAGCCCCCCTAGAGCGGCCCAAGAGGATAGCAGAAGCACCGAATGGGTAGAGACAAGTGTGACAGGGTCGCCAGGGCACGACTCAAGTACCGGCGTCTGTCCGCTAGTGGAGACACTGGATACTTCTGGGCGGACGACGGCGGGCGTTGGCGTACTGTAGGGGGAGCTTGGTGGGAACAATGATCAATTAAGCGACCGGTCACTGGTGGGAAGGGATCGATCGATCAAATGATACCCCCATCATGGCTGCCGAGGGGTGTTGAGAATGGGCTGGGTTTTGCGGCGGAGGTGTTGCTGGTGAAGAATTCGAAATATGGAATCAGATCAAAGGCGTCGCATGGGTGGCGGTACGTACCTCACCAGGTAGGTACCAGGCATCTTTGTCCTCCACTTACCGCGTAGTACCTCGATCAGACGGCACCAAGTACCAGAACTTTCATCATCCTCGGCAGACATGGAAGACGGGCTCTCTCTATCGATTCTTCCATGCGCCTCGGAGCCGGGTCTGGACCCTGGGGAAGGTTCGGGCCATCAGTGGGGCCTTGCCTTTCATCTTTCACTTCCCTCTGCCTCTTGGTGGTTGGCACGTGATAACCCCAGGCTTGTCGTGTGTCAAACTTCGCCTCCTTCAATGCGTACTTGATCAAACACGGGTTATCAATCGCGACAGGTTCCCCTCAACCATGTGGCAATCCCCATTTGCCAGGACCTCGGCAAACGCAGATCGTAATCCACAACTGCAGCATGGCAGATCTCGCTCCGCGATCCCTTGCCTCCTCCACCCGCCATTCTTTGCTTCGTGTACAGTACCCAGCGCAACCCCAGCGGCCGGCCGAAACGTTCCATGAATCAGATGTCGAGACCGAAATACGATTGATTTGCGCAGCGACTAAGTCAGTCCGTCGATGAGGCTAGATTTAGGACCGAAAGTCCCCGCACGAGGAGCCAAGTGGACGACCGAGCTGAATATCGGAGCCGAGAGAGACGCTAGTGTCGGGCCAAGACGCACGCGGCTCAGCCATCGGCCGACTGGAAGATGGGGACAGGCATGCCTGCATGTGTCGGTTCCCTTAAAGAGCTTGATGGCCGAGCGGCGCAGGCTGTCATTTGCTGGCGAGCGAGGTGGTGGACATTGCATGGTCGTCTCCGGCTCGTAGCTGCATGCAAGCCAGACACGAGACACGGCACGGCTGCCGGAAGTGAGCAAAACTGGAAAGTTGCTGCCCAGGTCCAGAAGTCGGGTTCGCAGGCGCGCTTTTGAGGACACACTCGTTGGGTCGTTGCTGACCAAAGCTCCAAATCCCTCAGGCTCAAGCTTGAAAGTCGGTGACGGCAATGAGACGAGTTCTGGTACTGGTTGCATTGGCGTTGACTGCGGCACATGAGTTGCCCGCCCTGAGATGGCGGCCGCGAGGCGGTTCACTGGCGGCGCCACCCTCTGGACCTTCGGCCAGACTGGGAGGCATGCTGATGCTTGTTAGCAGGGCTGATCGATGAGTTGCCAGCCCTGCGTCCAGGCTATTCTGAGTTTCGACTAGCTTCTAATGAATCTTTTCATGCATTGCTATTCTCATTGGTCATTCAACCCATTAACTTGTTCTACGAAGCACAGTCATTTCTAGAACCTCGCCGGTCTCGCACAGCTTACTCGTACAACGCTATCCCGTGCCATGTCTTGAAAACGGTAGGTTCGCACCAGAGTCCTGTTCCCCGGGAGGGCCCCGTGCGCCGTGCTTAACGCAGATCCGCCATCTACAATATCCTCACTTGCCTCCGGCTACTTCGGGGGCCCGTTCACTGGCCGCTGGACATACCATTCGCTAATGCTGGGTGGCGGGTGCGTGGTCGTTGCCGTCGTCATTCCCCGCGTGGTCCTCGGGCCATGATCCTGGCAGGCCCTCGGCGTCATCTTCGAAGTCCATATCAATGCCGTCGCGGTCATCGGTATTCTCTGTCTGATCGCCGCGTCCTCCAGTGATCAACTGCATCAGGGTCGCCAATATACCTGGACCATTGCCCCGCCTAGCGTGTTCCTCGATGTCATGTCGCAGCTCTTCGTCATCAATATCAAGAGCAGCCAGCTCATCCACATCATCTTGATCGATGCCCACAACACCTCCACCTGGCACGGGAGCAGCATTTCTTGCAAACAAGTTGCGCATGTGTGCCTCAATATCAGTGCCACGGGCCCCATCCTCGCCCTGTCCTGAACGCTCACGCCATGGCTGTCGAGTACCCTCTCCAGTGAAGATGTTCTCTTCTTCCGCAGGAGGCAATGGGTCGAATTCGTAATTGGGCTGTCTGTCCAGGAGCTCTCGGGGCGCCACTGCGAGCAAAGATGTCTGACCGTCGAGGTATGCAAGCCTTGTCGCACCAATGTCGGCTGGCGAGTCATCGGCAGGCAGTGAACTGACATCAACTTTATCGATGCTCTTTGCCACGTCTTGCAAAAGGCCAATCGCTTGCGGGTTGTTCCAAAGGTCCTTCATCTGATAGATGTAGAGCCTGATCCAAAACTCTCTCGAATTTGAGCCAGTGCCAATACCCCAGATGGACGGCGGTGTATCGAGATTTAGGGCCTGGAAAAGCGCACAGTAGAGCCATGGCACTTGTTTCATTCCAGCCACAAGATCCGCACGAGCGCCCGAGGCGTCGCCCAGTTGCAATTTGGCCAATACCGAACTTTGGCGCAGGTAAGTAGCATCTCTACTGCGGCTGGACTTTCCGAGCTCGTCAATGAAGTGGATCAGCCAGCTTGACTCATGCGCTCGGATTGCCGATGAGTGAATGAAGTATCGCATTGCGTATGGATCCTTGGCGTCAAAGGAATAGAGCAGCTTTGCCCACTCCAATGCAGTTCTAAAGGTTCCTTTTCGAAGCAGGCTCTTGATGTAGTGGTAGCCAGCGAGCCAGAACTGCCGGTTCTCGGGTCGCCGGAAGTCCAGACGAGCTTTCCCTTGCTCGATGTTTTGGCGAAATGCGGATGTCGTGACTCGCCCGAAGGTGAACAGAGCCCTCTCACAGAGTTCGGCAGCAAGTGCCATGTTTTGATCCTGTTTAGCCACGCTGCTGACTTGAAGGAGAGTTGAAACGTGATAGGCTTTTTCGTAGTGAGCAGATGCCCTCTTTCGTGTAGGGGGGTGGGAGTTGGGAAATACTTACGGACTTCCTTGAGCAAATGCACCATCCTCATCGGATCTCCAATCTGTACACAGGCAAAGAAGAACACCTGCACAGCATCGTACTCACTATCATGCACATACGCATACTCGGTCCAACTTCTGTCATCCGCCTTCCCTACCTCCTTCATCGTCAACCCTCCACTTGTCTGCCGTGGCCAATGCTCCCGTCCTTGAATGAAGATGTTTCTGCGAAGTGATACCTCGGGGAGTTTCTTCTGGCCAGGCGGTCCACGAAGGAACGTTTCCAGGTCGACTTGCTGTTGGGCGGGACCGCGGCGTCGGCGATTGCGCTCAGTTTCTTCTTCGGCTTCGGCAGAGGTGATGATGTCCCTACCAAAGAGGTTGCGCATTTCGTTCATGGCCTTGAGGTTGTAGGGGTTTATGGAAAATAGCTCGTTGGTGCGATGAGAGGTTTGGTGGGATGAATCGGGTGCTTCTGTAGTTGGCTTGACGTCGAGTCTGAGTTCCTTGATGGCTCTATCGATTTCATCCTCGTCTTCGGCCTTGTCCAATACCGGGACAGCCTTGGCCTTCTTATTCTTCTTCCTCTTCTTCTTGCTCTTGCCCGTACTCGCAGGCGGCGCTACTTCGCCCTTAGGCTCCTCTGAGTGCTCAGGTTCCCGGTCCTCCTCTTCCTCGTCTTGTGCCTCATCGTCGTCTCCGCCCAGAGCTGCGAAGAGACTTACACGGGGCTTTGCTACCGCCGGTGTCTTCACCACCACCACCTCCTCCTCCGGACTTTCCTCTGCATCTCGTATGGTAGGTTCTTGAGCCTTTTCAAGCTCTCTTTGCTTCTGGAGCTTTCGCAGCTGTCTCGTCGACATTTCGAATAGAATATTTTTCAAGGCGGGGGAGGGGTAGAAAAGAAAGAAACTGCTGCTGCCGGTCGGAAGCGGGAACGGTCAGCATATGTACTCCCTTTGCTCAAGGGCAACCAACGCACTAAGCATGTTTTCGTAAAGGTATCTGGTAAACTCAATTGTCGCCGAGACTATACAGACATAAGCGATGAAGTTGAGCAATGTGTCACGCCGGCGCCCGTCAAACTATGACGTTTGGCGGGGCAGCCCTAGTGCGGCAAAAAACCACAAGCCCCTCTATCAACTGCCCGTTTTCCGCTCCTAGTCATCAAATAATTTGCACTTCAGAACTTCGATTGGTAGCCCTAGCGTTGCATTGAGAGGGCACCAATGCCGCAGGAACGAGCGTTGGACAATCTCATTATTCATGCCGTCATTGCTCATTCCCGAGACGTTATGTAGGGTAATCGCCTGCTTGATACCTTGGGAACGTGGCATACTAAGAATGGAGTGCGAGGTCAAGCTGAGCCCCCCCTTTCCCCCCAATCCCCCTGTCCACTATTCATAGTTAGGATCTAGGTTAAGGATAGGGCTAGGGTTATTCTGTGATATGTCTTGTTGTTTCAATGGTCAGGCGAGACCATGGGGAGGGGGCTGAGCCTGACTGTACACTCCCAAGAATGTAGCTCAATGGAGATACATTTTAGGCTATGTGATCTTGCCTGGCTCCCCTCTGTGTATGGGTTGGTCGGGGTGGCGACATACATTTCACTCACGACCTGGCTAGGCAAGGCAAACCTTGAAACACCAACCATCAGGGCTCGGGCGGTGCCCTCATTAACGTAACAAACATCGGTATGCAAGTGAGCTGTGTAGAGGTGACACAGCAGTGAGTGGGCTCAACGTGATGTATTTGTCCAAGCAACAGTCCCGGCAGTCTGCAAATTTCTGCACTAGTTGCTAGTCTTGCATCAAGCCTCTGTCTTCGGTTCATACATTATTTGTATGCTCTTTCATGTCTTTCATCAACTATGTCATCTCATGTTGTACGGCGCAGACCCTGCCACGCTAGGAAATACCTTTTTGATTCAAAAGGTTGAAAACCATGCCAGCCAACACAACATGCAAAGCCAGTCCTGCCCCTCGCTAGACCCCCTTCTTTCGAAACAACCCAAACTCCGAGCCATTTTGAAATCTTCCTATACCGTGTCAAAGCCAAGCCTGTGGTATCCATTGAAGCCACCGTAAGGACGTTGGAAATTTGTGTCCTGCCCTTTTGAGGCAGCGAAAAAGCAATTGAAAACCCCAAATGTTTGTGATACATCATACAAGGTAGTTAGGAAATGTGCGTAGGTCCATCGGTTGTTCCACTCGCGTGTGGTTGGGCGTTGGCGGGAGATCGTTAGTCTCGGTCGCTAGAACGGTGGAAGCCAAGCTTTGCTTGACACTAAGGTTCGTCTCGGATGCCCTCCTCGACCAGGTTGAGGAAGACTCGCGATCGTGGTATCATCAGCTTATTGGGCGGGAGGTGTCGCCTGATAATGTTCGCCCCTATTTCCACCATGTCCGCCTCGGCCGTAGCCTCCTCGACCACCACGTCCTCGACCACGACCACGGCCACGGTAGTTGCGGTACCCACCATCGACGCTGCCCTGGCCAAAAGTCTCCATGTTCTTGCGTTGCTCCTCACCGCGCCATTCTCGACCACCGGGCTTTTGACCGTGGTTCTCTGCCCGATCCTTGGCTTCACTGGAAATGTTGTCGAAGAATGACCTCGACTTGTTGTACGCAATGCCAGGGTCGGTGGAGATAAGAGGCTCAGCTGGCATCTCTGATGCTGAGTCGACGGGGGTCTCGGCTAAAGGCGAGCCAGTGCCAATGGCCTCCTTTGCGACATCCTGTTTGTTGAACTTTGCGTTGGCCTGAGCAAAGTCAAAATCCGAATCGGGAACTTCGACTTTGCCTGGAGCTGGTCTTCCGCCACGCCCACGACCGCGGCTGGTCGGTCCGCCTCGCACGGCATTTACCCTCATCTCATTCACCTTCTTCGTCAGATTATCCATGGCATTACCGCCACTGTTGCCGAGTTGGGCCATTGCAACTGCTACGGCTGCCCTCGCTGCATTGGTGGCATCCTGAACATTGCCAGGAGTTGTTGTAGTGGTAGGTTTGGCACTCGTCTCCTGGGCGTTGGCGAGTTGAAATGGTTTCGAAACCGGTCCAGAGAGTGGAATCACGGGCGTGACCCGATGGTTCCTAGGACCAGTGGGAGCTGACTTGTTTGGCTCCAGACCTTTGTCAGCCGGGCCATTGGAAGTCAAATTGGCGGTAGCAGCCTTTACTTCTTCAACAGAAGGCTTGGATTCCACAGGAAGAACGGGTGCTTGTGTTGCCTGCCGAGGGCCTTGGGCAAGGGACTTGGGTTCAGTCGGAGGAGCAGACTGTCCGCTGGGAGTTGCAGCCTTCACTTGTTCAGCTCCTGGACCAATGGGGGCAGGCTTGAGGTCTTGACTGGGGCCAGTTGAGGGAGTCGCGCGCTGGTTCTGAGCAGCGTCTGGGGGAGCAGCACGGCCAGGGCCAGGAGGGAAAGGATAGCTGCCCCAAGGGCCAGGACCACCGGGGCCCCCAGGGCCACCAGGACCACCAGGTGGGAATCCCTGACCCGGAGGGAACCATCCGGGAGGTGGGGGATATGGCATGTTGCCAAAGTTGGGTCCAGGTCCTGGTGCGCCACCTCTTCCCCATTGCCCAGGTCCTGGGGGAGCTCCATAGAAGTTGTTAGGCGGGTATGGGCTTTGTCCGAACGCGCCAACTCCTGGAGGAGCGTTTTGGGTCGGTGCTTGAGCACTGGGGCGAGGCCGAGCCTGAGCCTGGAGGGAATAAATGTCAGCAGCTTGCTCATCAGGTTCTATCAGAACGAAACAAGAATGATACTCCCAGATCAGAAGGAAGGCAACGGAAATTTCGACATCGTTTTTGCGCTTTCCGACGTGACATATTTTACATCCGGTATAATTCATCATGTGGGAGAAGAGAATGAGTGGGAACAAGGCCTTACATTGACAATAGCAGGGTCATCGGGCATAGCTGGAGGTGGGTTGTTCTCCTTGATGCCTGGGTGCTCCTCAATCCGCAGATCCTTAACATCGCTTCCTCGGAAGATGATGTACTCGTAGACCTGATCAGAGGGAGCAATCTCCTCTTCCGGTCGGGCCTTTCGGCCCTCGGTACCGAATGATCTTACATTCTCGAGGGATACCGTCGACTCTTCGGAGTTGATCTCATGTAGGGTACCAACATAGCTGGCTGGGGGGTCAGCAATGGCCAAACAGCGGGCAGCGCATGCAGACCTACCGAATATCGCTCTTCGAGATGAGAGAAATACGAGACCTGTAGCTCGGTGAGCAGGTGCAGGGAGGTACGGACGGCTATGGTCCACCGTACCCGAGAAATTCAGACATCGTCGAGCGGCGTCAGGCTACGTTCCGCACGTAGCAAGCTCGTGAGGAAAAGGCTTCGCAGGCAGATTTCAGCTAATATTAAACGTACCAGCGTGCGGCGAGTAGAATACAATGCAAAAAAAAAAAAAGAATGGTCGCGCGGCGGAGATGTGGAGTATGTTGTGAAGTTTGTGCGGAGAGAAAGTTTTGCGAGGAACGAAGAGCAGAGCTGATGAGGAGCCCTGGCTTGGAACAGGTGGCTGAAGTTCGGCAGAACACCGGGATCTTGAAGCTTAAGTTTCTAGGTTCCCAGCCCCGCCATTTATGCAAGGTACTGGACGGACTGCGTAGCTTGACATGGAGCACTGAATAATGAATGGTGTGTAATTGCTTTGGGAAAATGGTTGGTTCTGAACATACGTATTCAGGCAGCGTGCATTGAAGATTGGGTTGCTGTGAATGGGTGCAGCGTCCCGGTTCCTGATGCATTCAGGACATCCCTAACGTGACATCATTAGCATAAGCTGGGCTCATCATCTCCCAAGGGCGAAGCTGAGGATGGGGTCCAAGTGAAAACTGCTTCTTTATGGTAGACACTTCCTCCTGGCTATGCGGTGGCACTTAAGGAGAGTTTATCTATAGAAGGAGCCAAAGCGATCAAGAAGTTCGAGACCGTAAGGCATAGCAGACGGCTTCTAATTCAATTCAGGCGATGCTTTTAACAAGTACAAATGTTATTTACTTCTACAGCGACGTGAACAAAAAAAAGAAACCACATCGTTCGCCTCTCCAATGTAGCGAGCGTACATGGATTGCTTCTAAGATCAAGAGAATCTCCCTGATCAGGAGAGACTAAAGTAGCCACCGGAACTCCAAACCCATACCAGATTTACCTGAACTTACTGAAAATGACCGCAATAATGAGAATAACCAAGACGGTAATAATGGCGATGGTGATCACCCGATTTGTAGCCATCCTGTTCAGGCAGTGTCAGTCGCTGTCTGTCGTTGCGTCGCTCAAGGTCCACTTTACCTACGTGCCATCCCCCTCAGTGTCTTGACACTCCTATCCACGTAACCCTCGCTCTCTAGCATACGTTGTTGTGTATGCTGAATGACGTCTCTTTGCTGATGCAAATCTGCCAAAGTGCTCGCTCCGATCTGCTCAGTCTCGTTCGCCAGTGCTTGGCTGGCCTTTAATCGTTGAGTGCTACGATCGAGACGGTCCGTGCCTCTGAGAAGTTGTTGACGTTGTTCCATATGAATGTCCGAGGAGCCGGCGGGTTCATCGGTGTAGCGCGACCCGAAAAGGGCTGAGCGATCCGATGAGAGCGTTGTCAACTTTCGCCGGGCGGCATCGGCATCGGACTCGAAGTTGCGGAAGCGCTGGTTGACCTTTGTGCGAGTGCTCGTCGGAATGTTTTGCTTTTCTAAGCGCATTTGACCTAGCTAGATGGAGGGAGCAGACAATTAGTATAATATGAATCATCAAAGACATCGCGACGCTGATGGGAGATGAAGAGCGTACCAATTCATCGGCCTCCTCGAGCGCGCGCTCAGCTTGGCTGATAGCGGCCTTCCGCGGTTCGCCAACAAGCTCGGGGATCTGCTCAAGTTTCTGAGTCAAATCCGCTTGAACCAGTTTGAACTCGGCTTCGTATGAGCTGAAGAGCTCAGAGCCGGCGTCGGTGTCGAGAGGGTTCGACATGATTGAAGGTTGGAAGATGGAGTTTGAGGACGGTCGTAAAATGAGGCTCCTTGGATGAATGTTGATACGTGGAAAGCAATCTGGACAAGGGGACAAGCGAATCGGGTTCTATTGCACAGTAACTCGAGAATGCTTGAATGAGAGAGAAATGTATGTCGTGCCTAGATGATGTCCTCGTCAGCCAGGACCATTCTCAGACCAGGCCGGCTGCGATGTCATGTGCTTCCAGCCAATTAGCACCATCCCTGGCTACCTTAGCCACAATCCCCTGCACGTGATGGAAATGGTCTGTGCGGTGTGCCTGGATAATATCTCCAGCCGATGTTGAAGTTTTCTTCCTCTTTTCCTTTTCTCTATAAAGTTGATTCCCCCCGGATTACGAAGAAAACTGGCTCAGCGTTGCGACTTTGGTCAATAGCGTCGAGTTGAAGAAATCTGGGCAGATTGAGGCAGGATCTCCTGCGCGGCGCTTCTAAGAATTGGCGACTCGTCTTGAACGTTGACCGATCCCGTTGAGTGTTCGACATGCCTTTGCTACAGGATTTTGTTTGTGCGAATTGAAACCATAGTAACCCAAGGTAACCGCGGTAATAATTCAGCACGCACTCGAAAAATTCTAGACCTCCGTGGCGGAGTGGTATCATGGAGATGCATAATCGGTAACTGTGGACGATCAAATATTGTGCATCCAGTATTGAGATGCAGCCTTGCTACTATTTTGGTACCAGTACAAATACCAAGAGGATCAATCAATTAGAAACCCCAGAAGCGTCCATATTTCCGTGTCTCAGATGCAGTCTAGAGTCGGCTTCAGCTCTTGTCTCGCTTGCAGGCTTTTTCATAGAGTTTTGGACTGGGAGCCGAGCAAGGAAACCGGATCTAGACTATTGCTAGAGCCGCTAGATCGATCCCCCCGCCCAGCCACCGCGGCACGGCATGCATGGTCAAGGTCACCAGACGAGGACAGCTTCTGGGGGGGCCACCTGGGGGGAAACGCCGCTTTGTTGGGGCCAATGGTTCGTGGATGTCATCGTACATAAAGACGTTCTCAGAACGGTTTAAAAGCCTCGCTCTGATGATACTTTCCGGAGCGTTTTCGCCTTGCCGATCGAGCCTCTTCCAGCCTGCTTTTCCCAGCCTGCCAACCCGGTCTGGCTTCCCGGTCTAGCTGATCCTACTGCCCGTTAAAACAGGGTCTTCCTTTTCCGGGAAAAGTCAGCCAGCCACTTCGATGATGCTGGAGCCACGGCATATGTAAGTCTCACACAATAGTCACCTCCTCCTCTCACAGCGGCGAATCACCATTGCATCTCAACACCATCTCTGTATTGCGTTTGTGCGCCACACCGACTTGTTCCCCTCCCGTGAAGTCAAATCCGAGACATGCATTGATGGTATATCTTTCACATGCAAACAGACCCTCTCTTCTGCTACTTTACTGCGACCATCATCATCATCATCCGCCGCTTCCTCCTCATCCTGCTTTCCATCCTCCTCCCGATCTTCCCTAGCTCTTCATCCTCATAAACCTCAAGTCATCCTTCAATTCATTCATGACTCTACAGCAATATCGCTGAACCTTCACCTCTCTGCGAAACCCGCGCCATCCATATGAGTCGGTCAACTGATGCCTTCGTCAGGAAACGAGTCGCCATTGTTGGCAGCGGCTGCGCGGGAGTTGGGGCCCTGTGGGCTCTGAATAGGACCTACCATGACGTATACATGTATGAAGCTTCCGACAGGCTCGGTGGTTATGCCAGCACCGTTCAGTGGAAAACTGGAAAGTATTCTACAGCTGTTGATACCGGTTTCATTGCGTTAAATGCGGCGGCCTATCGTAAGCTCGCTCGTCCCACTAGAAGTATGGCTGAATGCTTATCGACTCTGCAGCCAACTTCATCAGCTTTTTGAACCGGCTCGGGATTGAAACTGACCCGACCGAATTCTCGTTCGGGCTCTCGCGAGACCGCGGGTCATTCGAATGGGCCACCGCTAGCTTCAGATCCATCTTCTGTCAACGCCGGAACATCTTCTCGCGGAGGATGTGGAGGACCTTGTTCGACATTTTCCGTTTTAATCAGTTTGCGCTGGACTTGCTAATCAACGAAGGGGAAGAGGCCCAGCAACACCATAACGGGAGTGCCATGATGAATGGTGTCGGCGAATGGGGAACAATCGGAGACTATCTAGAGCGCGAAGGGTATTCGGATGAGTTCCGTAACGACTATCTCGTACCTTTGATAGCAGCGCTGTGGAGTGTCAGCCCCGGCAAGTCCTCGCTCGACTTCCCTGCTGTCATGGTAGTCCGATCTCTGTGAGTTTGTGAGTGGGATAGTCAGAAAACGCGAGGCTGACCGTCTTACAGTTGGAACCATTACCTCCTCTCGACGTTTTCTGCTCAACCGCAATGGCTGACGCTGAGGCATGGGTCTAAATCCTACATTGATGTGGTCATGAGGGGCTTTCCTCCAAACCATCTCTTTTTGAAAACGCCAGTGAGGAATCTCTCTCGCGAAGGTGATGGTCGAGTCCGATTGCACCTGGAAAACGGTTCCTCGGAGATATACGACCATGTCATTTTAGCGACTCATGGCAACCAAGCACTCGACATCTTGGGAACTTCAGCCACGCCACAAGAGCGTTCTGTTCTATCATGCTTTCAAACATCGCAAAACGAAGCCGTTCTACATTCCGATCTCTCGCTTATGCCCAATAGGAAAAAGGCATGGTCATCCATGAATTACCTGACGCTATCCCCTCCCAAGGCCAGCCGGGCGAGTAGTGGCCAGGTCTCCATGACCTACAACATGAACAAATTACAACATATTCCTAGAGATACATTTGGAGATATCCTTGTTACGCTAAACCCACTTTACAAACCTCGAGCGGAGAAGGTCCAAGGCCGGTTTTACTACTCGACTCCCTTCTATGATGCATCGGCGATTCAAGCACAAAAGCTGCTTCACAACATACAAAACACTCGTGGAATTAGCTATGCTGGAGCTTGGACGGGATCCGGGTTTCACGAAGACGGGTTTAGTAGTGGCTTGAGGGTGGCCAAGGAGCATTTGGGCGCTAAATTGCCGTTTGAGTTCAAGGACTCAGCGTATAGCAGGGGAAAGAAGCCAAGCCTAGGACTCGTCGATTTGTTACTCCGGCTTGTAATACTGCTTATCCAAGTATTTGTGGTACAGGTCCCTGCAAGACTTCTTGGAGCTAGTCGAAGGAGGATCGAGCCCTATACAAATGGCATCAACGGGAGGAAGATGAATGGGAAGCGAGGATGACGATGAAATGGCAAAATTTGAATTGCATGATGCCGGGATTTGGCTCTTGGCGAATAATCATATAATAAACCATTTCTCTATTATCCCTTCTTTTTGTATTTGTTGATGGCCGTTAACCGGGACGGTGTGTTGTCTGTTTCTATGCCGAAGCGACAAGCGAAGCATTCCAGCACAAATTGACGAAAATATAACTACCGATATTCAGGCAATTCATTTCACTTTTGCACTAGATGCTCCGTTCGATGTTGTTTCGTTTAGACGTTCCCTCGTCCACACCCCACTAAATCGGTGTTTCAAAAGCCGACTCCCGACCTGACCCGGAAATCTTCCAAAATCGACTGATTTAGAGCTCCATCCCAAGCTCCTCCAACTACACGCCCTCTGCACCCCGATCGACAATGAACGCCGTTTCTCGAGTCGCGCGGCCCTCGGCGCGAGTAAGCTCGTCCCAATGGGCTTGCTTTTTCTGTCAAAAAGCCCTGCCGCAAACGCAACGAATGGGCCTCGGCTTAAGCCTCCGTCGAAGTGTCTCGAGTTCATCGCCCAAGGGAAACCAGCCGCGGCAAGGGCACACTCCGTCGATGGACCAGGTCAGGGCGCACTATCGCACGAAGAATAGGACCGTGTCGTATGGATACTTTTTTGCCCTGAGGAGGGGACGCCGCTCATCCATTTTAGGTACTACGTTCTGAGTACGATCGTGGGCTTTGTTGCTCTGACATATGGCTCTGTGCCTTTATATAAGATGGTCTGTCTCTTGTGACAATGTTCCAGGACTGTGAGCTGATCTGGTGCTAGATCTGCCAAACCACCGGCTGGGGAGGTCAGCCTATCCGCGCACACGGTCCAAATGACGACGGCGCCGACATCTCGAGTCGTCTCGTCCCCGTTAAAGACGCCAAACGCATCCGCGTCACCTTCAATGCCTCTGTCTCCGATGTGCTCCCTTGGAAATTCACCCCTCAGCAACGCGAGGTCCGCGTCCTGCCCGGCGAGACCGCGTTGGCCTTCTACACTGCAACGAACACGAGCGACACGGATATCATTGGCGTGGCGACGTACAGCGTGACACCGGGGCAGTGCGCGCCGTACTTCAGCAAAATCCAGTGCTTCTGCTTCGAGGAGCAGCGGCTGAATGCGGGCGAGACAGTGGATATGCCTGTATTTTTCTATTTGGACCCTGATCTATTGAATGATATGAACATGAAGGGTGTTGAGACCGTAACTTTGAATTATACATTCTTTAGTAAGTTGACAGACACCTACGTTGTGCGGGAGTAGCATTGACTGTGCGCAGAAGCAAGGTATGACAATAACGGACGGTTTATGCGACCGGCCACCCTATGAAGTGGGAAGGAGATGAACACGCTGTATGATACTGCCTCCCCTTACTTGTATATGAGCTGGATCCGGTCACA
>JAMYIC010001032.1:0-23901 GCA_024112705.1 Microcera coccophila
ACGCCCCCCAACACCCCATTTTGCCTGCGCCTCGACAACGTCGCCATGTGAAAAAGAAGCATCAGAGAGCTCTGTCCCTCGCCTTTCTGGACAGAACCTGCCGGGACGGGGTTCAAGCTAGCTGCGACGACGACAATAGACACGACCTATAGGCACGGCGTTGGTTGTGTTGACAATGTGCGGACGGCCAGACAGCTGGATACAGCCCTTGAGCATGCGGATAAGAAAGTCGTCGTTGTTGCAGACACCGGTGGTAGCGTCTCCAAGGATATGGCCAGGCCGGACGACAGATCCGAGGAGGCCGCGTCTGCTAGCCTCGCGGACGAGCTGTTCAGATACCTGTGGTCCACCAGAATGGATGCTACTTATGCAGAAAGGGGTCTGTGAGGGCTGCTTACCCATTTGAACTGGCCGTATCTGGTGCCGAGACCGGTGCGACTGCCCATCATGTCATCTGCTTCCATGACAGCACCTTCTTCAGTGCTGGTCTGCTCGTGTGATAGGTTAATATAGTGATCCGTGTCTAGAACGCTTGTCGAGCTAATGAATGAGAAAAGCCTAAGGCTTGCCTTGGTTACAAAGCCGTAGGGCATCGATTGTTGATAGAACATTGCTACGCTTGAGATGCTTATACTGCTTTATCCAGTGGACGAGGGAGCTGTTATGGACAACCGCATCGACAGCGTTGCAAAAGTATCTTCCATGTGTCGTCATCAAGTCCAAGACGCGGTTGTGTCAGGTCACCAATGACTGCGCCGAGCCTAGTGTGGCCCATGAATCCTGCTATACGCTGCATCCGCGGAGCGACCTCTGGAGCCGCTCGAGAGAGGCCAGGTTGCCCTTCGTTCCACGGACATGGGCGACCACGTGTACGTTCTTACACTCGAGCAAGCCCTTGACGATGTAAGAGCCCGTGGCGCCAGTGACAAGGACGGTCGTCTTACCTGTTGGTAAGAGTGCCGTAGGGTCCGACGTCTGATACTTGGCATCGAGGCTACAGAGCAGCTTGTCGAGTGACCGGGAATATGTAGCCTCGCCGTCCTCTGTCGCACCCGAATCGTCCTTGCCCTCACGCTGGCGGTCAACCTGTGTGCTAAGAGCCCCGAGGGACGAGTTCGAGTATAGTGAGCTGACGGACACGTTGGCCCCTAGGCTTGCGGGTATTGAGAAGAAGCTGCTGGGCCATACTTTCAAAGAAACCAGACTCAAGCTGCAGAGTCTTGGCATTCAAACCATTGATCAGTGTTGCTCACTGCTCCACCAGTTCCTTTTCGGTGCTGCTGAGCGCTCCCCATCTCTTCAGATCCTCCTATGAAACCTCTTCCGAGACCAGGGCCGCATCCGGGAACGGCAGGTTTGGGCTGTCAACCTTGCCGTCGGGGTTCAAGGGCATCTTCTTCAGGAAGATGAAATAGGCCGGAACAGCATGAACTGGCAATCGAGACTTGAGGTGATCCCGAAACTCTGTTCGCATTGGCCGATAACGCTTAGAATACACGATGACGGGTCCGATCTCGGTACCTTGCTCCTCAGTGTCTTCCAGGCTGCGTCGTGCTTGCCACTTGAGCCACTCTTCAGGCACAACGTAACTGACCAGTGTTGGCTCGCTCTTCGTTCCGATCTCTTCAAAGCACCGTCCTGCACTCGCGGACTAAATGGTGTCCTCTCAAATTGCTATTGGTCTCATTGAGCTCGATGCGGAAGCCACGAACTTTGACTTGGTCATCAGCCCTGCCTGTAATTGCGCAATTACTACAATCGTCCAGAAAATGCCCTATGTTGCCGCTCCTGTAGATTCCGTCTCGTGGGCCTTTGTAATACTTTCTCCAGGGCTCGTTGGCGTGACTGTGTCAGCTCCATCAACTGAAGTGATCGCTAATGTATGCTACCACTACTCATGTAAGTTGATTGGTGGAGTCTCGACGCGCGCGCATTCCTCACCTCCGAAACCTAAACCCCGCGTTTCTCTCGCGGGTAACGCTTCCGGATAGCGTCAATATGCACTCCGAATCTATCGATACATCCCTGTCTCGATATATACTTTCGGCGGGTTTCACCTGCCACACCTGGGCTCCTCCCCTGAATCTTCGATATGGCCGAGATCGCCGTTCCAACGTCGTTACACAGGAGCATTCGCTCTACGAAACCAAGGGACATAAGACCGAATGATGCCCCGCTCGCTCTGCGTCTCTGTGCATGGTCAAGTAAGGAAGTCGAAAGAAAGTTTGCCGGACACAGGCCTCTCCATCGGGAAAGATGCATCACGAAGTACTTGTAACCCTAATCTGTGTCTTAATGCAGTGATCCTTGCTTAGCAGACTTGCCAAACCAGGAAACACAAGGGCCCGAAGGGTTTGTTATTGAGTATGTACGTCTTCGGTTGTCTCGCATTGACTATATCAACAGAGAAACAAGGCGTAAGTGACAGCCGTTATCCGACATTAGCTATTACTATCATACAGCCCTCTCTTACATACGATATCCAAAACATCATGTGTCGCTAGCCTTGTTGTTTCATTGGTCACACTATCCATGCCTTGCGCTGAGGCTCGCAAATGCGTCTGGGCTGTGCCGCCCGTTTGTCCATGCTAGGTCCATTCCTAAATTCATGCTCTCCCGACTCCTTGCAGCGAAAGGATCGGAACTTTTGGCATTGGTGGTTGGTAATGGGACGCTGCTGTTCAAAAATGGATTCTTGGTCGCTGGAGGCGGCTGCCCAAGGGGTTGTTGTATTGGTACCGCATGAGTCTGAACTGCCTGGTTCTCGGGGATGGTGGGGGGTTGTATGGGTGGCTGAGATGGCGTAAGAGACATGATATTGTGAGGAGCTGGAGAGGAATAGTTGCCGTAGAGGGCCATAATCGAGGAGTTGTCGGGTCGTGGCGGTTGGTAGACTGGCTTTTGCTGTTGTCCAAATAGTTGTTGTGTGACCTGGTGCTGCTGCCCAAATAACTGCTGTCCGTACTGGTGTTGACCCAGCTGTTCTTGTTGTTGTAGTTGGAAACCGTGCGTTTGGTTTGCCTGAGGTTGCCCGAACGGATTCGAACTTATTTGAGGCATGGGCTGACTCGCGGCGGAAAAGAAAGGATTCGTCGTAGGCTCCTGTGGTTGAATGGGCGCAGGGCTTTGATGTACGCCAGTTTTTTGAAAGGGTGAATTGCTATTATAGGTAGCTGGGCTCTGAAATGAAGTCTGAACCTGTTCTTGAATCTGGCCAAGGCTTGGCGACGCTATTCGAGTCGGAGATCGCGTGAAAGGGTTATACCCATTTTGCAACGGAGTCGTATTCACCGAGAGCGGCTGCACAGCCTGTTGAGGGTGTTGCGGCAAGACGGGGCTTGGGGAATTGGACTGGGCTGAGAAGAAGGGATTGTATCCTGTCGGTTGTGTCTGGACTGGCTGGGGGTAAGTCATGCTGCCGAAGTTCATCGCTTGGTAGTTAGGACTCGTTGGGGCGGAGGGAATCATGGATTGCTGATATACGGCCTGCTGTTGCGTCGGCTGCGAAGAGCCCCCCCCGGTGTGATGTGGGAACAGCGCTTGTTGCGGCGCGAGGGACATGTTTTGAAAAGCCTGATTAAAGGGGTCGAGAGGTTGTTGCTGCGGTTGTTGTGTCGGCACCCCGAAAGGATTCGTGCTCGTGGGGCTATAGGGATTTCTGTTCTGGAGGCTGCCCGTGGATTGAGCCGTTTGCGGCTGGGCCGGAGGCAGGGTATCAAATGGATTTGTTGACACACTTGACGGCGTGTTTGGTCGATCCGTCGCTGATCTGGATGGCACACTGAGACCAGACCCTAATCCGAGTCCTCCAGACGTCGGCGTGAGCGGCGTCAACGATCTGCTGGTGCGTAGACCATGCTCTCGCGGCGATGGAGTAGGAAGTGGCGACGGCCTACCACCTTCGCCTAAACGCACCAAGGCCTCAATTGCTTGTTCCAAATTTCCGTTCACCCCCTTCAAGACCAGTACATTCCGCTTGGCGTCTGTGAACCCCATATCTCGTAAACTCTCCATCTTTTGGTGAATTGATTCGTCCGGTTGATCGAAATCAAGGGTCGCTCCGAATACTTTAGAAGACTTATTTGGAAGGCCTGGAGAAGGACTCCGCATTGCTTCCACCGCCGACGCCATCCTGGCTTCTTTCTTTGACTTCGACGAGAGTGGGAATATAGAGGACGCGGACCTGAAACCGAATTTCGTCGAGTTCTTCGGCGGTAAAGGGGGAGGGGTCCCCTCATCGAGCATAGGGAACCTGGGCTTGCCAGTGCCGTTCGCGACGTTGTTACTGTATTTTTGCTTTATGAATCGCTCCATTGCCGAATCTGCCTCGTCCGCATCGACAGGAACCGGTGGCTTTCGATGCTCAGGGTTGTAAATCCTATTAGAAGCTACATTGCCGACCTTTCGCATGTTCTGTGCACCGGTGTCAGTTGGAGGCATGTACTGGCAGTTACTGCGAAACACATACATCGACTTGTTCGTTCGACCAGCTATCCATACTCAACGATTTGACCTTGGAGATGTGTGTACCCAACTTTCGATGAATTGAAGCACATCTCATGCATAAGAAGACACCCAACTAACACTGTCATTAGTCCGGAATCCGAAGGTGATGGGTAGTGGGGAAGTCGTACACTCCATGAAGCCCAAGCTGTGACACACGGCCAGGTCAGAGAAAATCCAATGTCTGAGCTGTTGGAGGGGCCATGAACATACCTGGATTGCGCGCATGGCAATCGGCGCACATGTTGTTGCCCGAGACGCCCTGAACTAGCTCCTGGAGCACCTTCTCGTTCCGCGCCTGCTGGCGCTTGCTGAGGACTCCCGTCATGGCGAAACTATACTTTGGTATGACAGCTTGCAGGAGGCGATTGGCAAGTCTCCGCTAACGTGTGACCGTGTGGGAGGATTCGACCGTCGTGGGGGACAGGGTTCGCCGGATGGGCCGACGCAACGGGGGACTGATCGATTAGCCGGAAGATTGGACGAAGCAAGATGTCAACGGGTTGGTGTCACAACAAGGAGCGAAGTCGAGACATGGAGAGACAGAATGCAACAAAAGTATCCGCTGCGGAGACGTAGCAAAGTCAAGGGGAAGGAGAGGAGAGCTAACGGCGATGCATTCGGAGGAGAGAATGTCTTAGTGTCGCGTTGTGCGATTCCACTGAATGTTCGGTGCATGGGGCTGGGACCGGGAAGATGCTGGACGGAAAAAGGAGAACCTAATTGAAAGCCCCCTTCCCCTCAAAGTCTAGCATTTCTAGGGCCCTTCCGAAGGGACTTGAGCCACGGTGGGGATCGCCGCCCAGACGGGGCCTAGCGGTCCGGTTTAGGGCGCCGAAAAGGTCTTGGTTCCGTGGTGGGCTGGCTACCTAAAGGTAGAGAGAGACAGGGTGAAGGGAAGATCGATTTCTACAGCCTACAGGGATAACAAATGTTAAATTCCGTAGTTTTCTATTGTAACTCGCTACAGCGGAATAACGAGATAGGTCCTTATAAAACAAGTATGTATACCTTGACTATACCTAATATCTAGCTTAAAGATAAGTAGTGTAACTTAATACTGATCCGCGGGGCTTGTACATGAGCTAACATTTGTTATCCCCGTGGGCTGTATCACAGTCGCGCGATGCTGGGATTATTTGTGGCCAATAAGTTCAGGGGTGTATGTTGATATGGAATCGCATGTGTTTTAAGGGCTGGAGAAGGGTCGGCCTCATCCTCCACCTACCTCGATGCACCTTGTCCGGAGCCATTTTCGGGTTTCGTCTGATTTGAGATTTTGAATTCCCGTTCGCACGCCAGCCCGCTAACCCGTCCGTCTTCAGCGGCTTCCGGGCCCCTGCCTGCTCTGAAGGGTGTGGGGAATTTCCGAACATGAACCATAAGCCATGTGGGTTTGGGGGGGCATTCCATCCCGAGCATCATCGGGTCAGGGGCGTTTTCCAGGGATCTCGCCGATGGCGACGAGTTTGCTCGAAGCGGTAGCGTAGTCGTATTGGCTGGCTGGCTGGTCCTCTTTTCAATTTCTTGTTGCAAGTGGACAGGGCTGTTACCAGCAGCTCTACAGGAACGCGCTCTTCTTCCCCTCTCCTCACCCCGGCCCTCACGTTCCATCATGGTGACGCTCTGAAACGACGCTGCTCTTAACTGAGTCAGACGGTTCCTAGTAGAGCCTGTCGTTTCTAGCTCTTGCTCTCGAACCGACGGAACCAGCTCTCTCCTCTTGAAAGATGCTGGACCTATGTTCCAGGTCGTTGACGAATCACCTGCAGACGACATCTCAGGTAGATCGGTTGGAGCAATGGCGTAACCACCCCGGGGTTCCGGTCTCTCTGGGACGTAGAAGAGCCTGCAGTCTCGAGAAGTCCTCTGACTCTGATACTGGCGCAGGTTACGAAAGTGCTCCAAAAAATAAGGATGTGAGGATGTCTCCAACCATTTGCGGACTGGTGCAGCGAGGTGAGCTGCCAGTCCTCCACCAGCCACCTGACTGTGAGGGCAAGGCGCAGTTCAGCCACCGTTAGCCCCGCCGTGTCAGGCAGTCCAACGTCAGAAACCGCCCTCAGCTGCAAATTGCGTCTGCCTCGCTATGTACACGTACCTGTTATTCCAACCTCCTCCTTTCGCCGCCTGAAGTATCTTACTAGTTTCCCGGTTTGATAAATCTCCTCTGGGCTCGTTGATTTGGAAAACTTCCACCGTTCGCGCCACTGTTTCCGAGCCTGCCGCAATGGATCAATGCTGAGACCCGTAATACCTCCCAACAAGCCACCTACTCAAAGCCTCCACCTGACGCCGAGGTCAGCACGTACAAGCTCGTTCGCGACACCGCGCTTCCCGCATCCCATAACAGATAATGGCGGGAATCGAGCAGCTCGAAGTCCATAGCAAGGTACGTCGCCCTTTGGAATCTCTCTCGAGGGCTGCGATTGTTAACAGTGAACAGTCGTATATCGTTCGGTGGGTTAACGTAGACGAAGGAAACACCTTATCATGGAGCGTTCAACCTCACAAAAAGTCCATGTATGTGCTCCCCTGGTTCTGTGCTTTGTGTCCTCAGCAATTTTGACTTACCGCGACAGTAATTTCGGCATTGTGAAACATCCCGGAAGCGGCGCCACTGCCCTGGTGGCCTCGACAGGAGACGACCTTGACGGAGCCGAGGAATCGCGGGGTGTATCAGATACGAAATCGAGTCGCTTCTCTAAGAAGGATGCCAACGCCCAGGACTTGCTGAAGAGCAAGGGTTTTATACCGATAAAATGGGTGGGGAAATGTGAAGCAGATAAAGTATCCATAGGGACTCATGATGTCCGGACGGGACAGGGCGGCATGTACGGCTTGGTTTTCGACAATACCTTTTCCAAGCAGACGTCCAAGAACGCAACATTTGTCATCCTTACATATCCCACGGGCGCGCCGCCTCAGACCTCTTCTCATCTGCCAAATCTCCAAGCCGCCAGAAGCAGCCAAACGAGCCTGGGGAAGCACAGCCCGAACATCGACGGTGCTGCATCCGCCTCCGTCGACAGCCTGCACAGTCAAAAGGCAGGAGGGAAGGGAACATCAATATCAGGGCGAGGCGACGCAGCTCCCTCTGGTCATTATCATGTCGGAAACCTCTCCAAGAGGCGACGCAAGAAGGGGCAAGGATATGCACGGCGATTCTTCTCGCTTGATTATTCTACGTGTACCCTCTCTTATTACTACAACCGAAACTCTTCGGCGCTTCGGGGCGCCATCCCCTTGAGTCTTGCCGCGATTGCTGCAGACGAAAGGCGGAGAGAGATCAGTATCGACTCAGGGGCCGAGGTCTGGCATTTGAGGGCTCCTGGTCCGAAAGAATTTCAGGAATGGGCTCGCGCCCTTGAAAAGGCAAGCCGGATCGCGAGAGGATTGGAAGTTCTGGGATCTGCACAGTCTGCACGACCTGAAGCCAAGAGCGTCCCTCGACTGTTGCAGCCTATTCAATCAGCCACGTCGTCGCCACAAGAGGACCGAGAGTGGCAGCAGGTGGAAACTTTGGTCAGCCGTATTGTCGGTACTCGTGATGCTCTCCGCCGATTGACCAGAGAGGTGACAGCACAGTCAAAACCCGCTCCCTCCTCACAGTATCTCTCTCCGACCTCTGCTGGTGCCATGGAGGAAAATGATACCTATTTCGCCCCGATGGAAAAGAAGCCATTCTGGAGACGAAAATCCAGCACCCCGGCGATAGCTCCAGCTACTCTCAAGGCTCCTACCACCGCCGCACTTGCTGTCGTCTCCCCAGGGACCGTTACTACAACGATATCATCGGACGAGGCCAAGGCCATGAAGCGGAGATCGAAGGGAGTGGTCCAAGAAGAGAACTCCATACAGGACCATTGTCAGTCGCTCCTGTCCGATCTCGACTCTGTGGTTGCTGAGTTCGCGACTCTCATCAATAGTAGCAGGAGACGCCGTTTGCCGGTCCCTCAGTCTGCCGGTGGGGCTTCTCGTGTGAGCATGGAGACAATGTCTGTCGATGAAGAGTTCTTTGATGCCGAAGACGCGAACTCTGGTGTGCTCAAGATTGATGGAAGTGATGAAGACGAGTCTCCCGGCTCGGAAGGGGATGAGGCTTCTTTCCATGACACCTCTTCTGTTTCTTCCATGGGAGAGGAGGATGAGGCTAGTCTAGATGACACCGCCAATCTATTCCCCACGAAACCGAAGAGCCTTGCGCCTTTGCCAATTGAGCAATCAGTTACAAGACGTGCTGGCATACCACCGGCAACTGTTCTGCCTCCGAGTCTCATAGCCTTTGTAAGGAAGAATGTCGGGAAGGACTTGAGCACAATCAGCATGCCGGTCTCGGCGAACGAACCTATCTCTATCCTCCAGAAGGTTGCCGAGCAAGTTGAATATGCGCAATTGCTCAACCTGGCGACGAAGCAGTCAACGCCCGAAGATCGACTTCTCTACGTGACGGCTTTCGCAGTTTCACAGTTTAGCAGCGGCCGAGCGAAGGAACGCGCCATCCGCAAGCCGTTCAATCCGCTGCTAGGAGAGACGTACGAGCTTGTTCGGACTGAAAAGGACATCCCCGGCGGCTTCAGGCTTTTGGTGGAGAAGGTTCAACATCGACCTGTCAAGCTGGCAATCCACGCGGACTCGGCGAAGTGGTCGTTCTCGCAATCGCCAGCTCCGGGGCAAAAGTTCTGGGGTAAGAGTGCAGAAATCACCACCGAGGGCCGTGTGCGTATTGTTCTCCGCCTGCCAAATGGCCAGGATGAACGCTACTCCTGGAACATCGCCACCATGTTCCTGCGCAATGTAGTTATGGGGGAGAAATATGTCGAACCTGTCGGGACCATGCATGTCCTGAACGACAGTACTGGACACAAAGCATCCGTCGAGTTCAAGAGCAAAGGCATGTTTGGTGGCAGGGCAGAGGATGTCAACGTCGAGGTCTTTGGCGCCGACGGACAGGGCACCGGTACTGGCTTGACGGGAACATGGACCGGCGGCCTCAAGACTACTGGGAAGGGGGGAGGTGAAAACATCTGGAAGGTCGGAACGCTTGTGGAAAACCCAACACAGACTTACGGATTAACATCGTTCGCCGCGACGCTCAACGAGATCACCGAAGTCGAGAAGGGGAAGTTGCCGCCAACGGATTGCCGACTTCGTCCTGACCAACAGCTAGCGGAGGAGGGCAAGCTGGACGAGGCCGAGGAATGGAAGCACAAGCTGGAAGAGGCTCAGCGAGCCCGTAGACGAGACATGGAAGAGCGCGGCGATACGCACAAGCCTAAGTGGTTTGTCAAGGCCGAGCACTCGCCTGAAGGGGAGGAGGTATGGAAGATCAAGAGCGGAAAGGATGGATACTGGGAAGAGCGTGCCAAAGGAAGCTGGGAAGGCGTGGAGAAGATTTTCGAGGCAGAATAGACAAAGAGCGATATAGAGTGTTTATCGATCCACAGGCGACAGGAGCTTTCGGAGGGCTAGCCGACAGGAGAACCGTCAACCTCTCGCCATTTCCTCAATGACGTCGGAATAGTTCCCGGGCTAATGTCGGGTTCCTAGTGAGATGTGAACGGAAGTACAAATAGCCATGCTCTTGGTCGAAGTGGATAAACCATTATCTCCCTCATGCAGAGCGGTGGAATGCCTCCCCGTCATGACGGCAATACCCCGCCCCGGCGTCGCAAACCTTGGTGGGGCCGTGTCTATCACGTCTGCCATCCCACGAGCTATCCATGACTGTGAGCCGAGAGTGAGTCAAACTCCCAGGATCTGGATCGGAGACACTCTTGGCTATCTCCTGATAAAGCTATAAAAGAGCTCACCTACTTCGTGCATCTTCCGAGGCTTGCCATCTTCACCCATCCCTCCCACCTTTTACGTTACATCCAACAGCATCGAGATGCCTCTCATCGCCCAAAACCCCAAACATCGTGTCATCCTTGGTCTTATGACCTTTGGGCCACCGGGATCGGACACAGAAGGGGCTCGAATCACAGATCTGGATACGTACAAGCAAGCCCTCGATGTCTTGCAATCACGAGGATACAATGAAATCGACACGGCGCGAATCTACGTTGGGGGCAAACAAGAGGGCTGGACCAAGGAGGCAGGATGGAAGGAGAGAGGTTTCACATTGGCTACCAAAGTCAAGTATCCGTCGACACCGGGCGACAACACCGCAGATAATGTGGTAGCGTCAGTCCAGAAGAGCTTCGAGGAACTCGGTACAGACTGCGTGGATGTAAGTAGCCTTTCGACGAACCCATCTACTCGCACAAACCGTTGATAAGGAAGCCTTAGATCCTTTACCTCCATCGCCCGGATCGTACCGTCCCATTTGCAGAAACCCTAGAGGCCATGGATAAACTCCACAAGGCTGGCAAGTTTGTCCGTTTTGGCATCAGCAACTTCACGGCCTTCGAAGTGGCGGAGGTTGTCTTGACTTGCCAGCACCGCGGGTGGGTCCGCCCTACCATCTTCCAGGGCATGTACAATGCCATCACTCGCAGCATTGAGCCCGAGTTGGTGACGGCGTGTCGCCGGTATGGGCTGGATATCGTGGTATACAACCCCCTCGCTGGTGGCCTGTTCTCCGGCAAGATCAAGTCCAAGGATATTGTTCCCGAGAGCGGCCGCTTCTCCAACATTCATTCCAACCAAGGCAACAACTATCGAAATCGATACTTTCGGGACAGCACCTTCAAGGCCTTACAGCTCGTTGAGGGGGCGACTGAGAAGCACAACTTGACCATGATCGAGACGGCGCTTCGGTGGATGGTCCACCACTCGGCGCTCAAAATCACAAATGGCAACGACGGGGTCATCATCGGTGTCTCGAGCGTCGAGCAGCTGGAGAACAACCTCGACAATTTGGAAAAGGGCCCACTACCAGACGAGGTGGTTAAAGCACTGGACGAGGCATGGCAGGTGTCCAAGGCAGATACGGCCAATTACTGGCACGGCGACGTCGAGTATTCATACAACGTCCACGAGGCGCTCTTCGGTGCAGGAGCCAAATAAACTTCAAGGCGACGCTCTCAGGTTCTGTTCCATGTGAAGTGGCTCAGAAGGGGTGGAGTGAAGCGGCTGACGCGGGTCATTAAGACGTCGAGACAATATGGCATCATATCCGAGGCTAAATCGCGTGTGGCAGCGCCGCATGAGTACTTTTATTTATTTATTCGAAAGCCGTGACCTTCCTTGAAGTCCCTTTGAACCGCCCCAGGCGCATGCAAAGTGTTGAGTGTCTTAGGAATCATTCTCAGAACTCCCCCGATGCCAGGTGACTGACCGACTTCCGATGCCCGTGAACAAGCACCCCCACTGAGAGCCGTCACTCTTCGACACGAGCCCCAACCGCAGCCACTAACATTCGGCGCATTGCGTCCCCTATGCCCCCGTGCGATGGCTCGGCGCGGCGGGCTCGCAGCACTAGCCCATGCTAACAGCCGCTAAGGGTTCATGCCTGCGCCGTTCAGCAAGCCCCCTGGCCCCTAGGACCCCCTGTATCCTGTTTCCTGGTCCCTTAGGCCCGCCAGTCTTTTCCGGGACCAGTCAGCTTCCTGCGACCACGATGCATCAAGATCAGATTGGGTCGTAGCGAGAAAGGTGCCATTGTAACAACCCACCTACGACCTCGGACCATTCCATTCTAGACGCTCCTTTACTTCCTTTTATAACCTCCATATGCCTTTGCGATCCCACAGCGACCAAAAGGTCCATCTCCTGCGCGATCACAACGACCAACTCTCCCTGGAACCCGCCGCCAGATCCGCTTCCCCTGTCCCGAGAAACACCACCACATGCACCCCCGAGCCACACGAGACCGCCGCCAGATCAAGGAGTGTTGGCGTCCGCAGCCCTTCTCGCAGGCTTGTGAACGCCGCTTCCGGTCCTGACACCGAGATATACGAAGTTGAACTTGACGAGATGGACTCTGATAGCCGCCGTCCGGGATTTCATCGCGAGGGCCAGTCCGCGATGCCGCTCCTCCACAAAGGGGACGAGGAGCGTGGCCGCGCTGCCTCTGCACAGGTGTATGGTGATAGCAGGGTGGTCAGTCGGAACACGAGTCCCCACCGATCCGAGATGATAGAGCGGCCGACCATCAGTCGGAGGTCGACGATGCGGAGTCGCAGCCCTCGCGAGGCAGCCGCAGCCGCCCATGCAAAACGCAAATACACATTTGCGGCCTTCTTTCTGGTCCTCAGTTTGATATCCTTCTGTGCGCAGACGGAATTGAGTGCGTACATCCAGAACGACCTGGGCTGGAGTAAGGCGTACTGCATGATGTACTTTACTCACGGGTCTTGGATCGTCTTGTGGCCGATACAGCTCGCTATCCTGCGGGTGCAAAAGCGCGATCTGCCGTGGGATGTGTTCTGGAAACGACATAAGCAGATGCTGAAGACGACGGCCATCATGGTGGAAACTCAGACCCTGGATGTGTTTCGAGCGTCGATTCAGCATCGCGCAAACCCGATAAAGTATTTGATTCGTTTTACTGTTCTTCTCACATGCTCCCTGACGGTTGCAGGATTGAGTTGGTACGTCGCCGTGAGCTTGACAACACCATCGGATCTGACGGCCATTTACAATTGCTCTGCCTTTTTCGCCTACGTCTTCTCCGTGCCGCTTCTCCATGAGCCATTGAGATTAGACAAGTCCGTGGCAGTCCTGATTGCGATCGGAGGCGTTCTTGTGGTCGCTTATGGAGATACGAAGCCCGACGGCGCCGAGGGCGTTCAGGACGTTGAGGCTAGCGGTCGGTTATTCGGAAACCTTGTTATCGGCGTTGGATCGGTGCTATATGGTCTTTACGAGGTTCTCTACAAACGCTTCGCCTGCCCCCCAGAAGGCGTTTCTCCTGTTCGTGGCATGATCTTCGCCAACACTGTCGGGTCCTGCATCGGCCTCTTCACGCTGACCGTCCTCTGGATCCCCCTCCCGATCCTCCACTTCCTCAACATCGAGAAGTTCGAGCTCCCCGTCGCTTCAACATGTTGGCTGATATTCTTCGCTGTCCTCTGCAATGCCACCTTTAGCGGTTCCTTCCTCATCCTCATCTCCCTGACGTCTCCCGTTCTCTCCTCCGTCGCCGCTTTGTTGACCATTTTCATTGTCGCCATCGTCGACTGGATGATCACGGGCGAGCCCCTGAGCTTCGCGGCCATTATGGGTGGTACCATGATCATCGTTGCATTTGTAGGACTGAGCTACAGCACATTCCGCGAGATGAAAGAGCATGAGGCGCAGAAGTTGGCGGCAGACTTTTCTGATAGTGACAAGGATGGTGACTTGGAGAGTGATTCAGACTGATATTTCTTGCGTTTACATATTTGTCGTCTATCTCGTTCATGTTTTCATATTTTTTTGGGAAATGCGTTACAGGTGATCCGGCTGGTGCACATGGCGTCGATATATCACTTGTAAAGGGGCCCGGACATAGAGTAGGCCAGTGTTAGATGTGTGCATATGCTGTGGATTGAAGCAGCTATGGATTCTTTGCTGCATCAGGCTGATGCACAAATTTTAGAAGCATGGAGCTGCGATAGACTCATGTTGAAAGTGCCGCGGATGGCCATAATACGACTCTTTCTTGCCCCCTATGCCAGGTTAGTCCGACCCAATGTACTTGGGCTGTTTCAGACCCATAGGCCTCTCCTACGCGCATTTATGCTGTGAGACGGCTTATCCAACGTCAATGCCCAGGTCTCGAACGCCGTTTTTAGAATCCCCCAGTAGTCGGTTTTTGAAAGATAGGTAGTGTTTGATATAACCGGGGATCTCAGCAAAGAGTTCTTCCGGGAGCTCCAACAACACCGCGGTCTCCATCGTTCCAGTGCAAAATAGCCGATGCCAGAAGAGTCGAGGCAAGCTAAGATGCCAAGGAACGGATGTCGATATCAAGTTAAAGGTTCAGGGATACTCTCTAGGAGAACAACAATGGCAGCTCGGTTCGGCCTACGCGCTACCGAGCAGCATCTAAGTAGACGTTGACGGAGAACCACTGGAAGTTGATGGCCAGCTGGCGAGTAAATGTTTCAACTTGGAGAAAGCCAAGCTTCCTTCCAACTGACAGCTGGCATAGATGGCAGGAACCAACCAGGCAGTTCCTACTTTAACTCCTATCTTACCTGATTGCGGGGAAGTGAAGTCATAACAAAGAAGCAAGAAGGCGCGCCTCTCGCACTTGCAAACGTTCTCTGAGTGAGGTGTTGGCTTCACTCTCACCGCGGCCGGCCTGTCATTGACCTTTTTTTCCCCTCCATTATCACAAGCTTCCAACTCTCTATTCGTCCTCCAAAATGTCGCTTAAAGGCACAGAAGGCTTTTATATCCCTTCGGAAGATGAGCTTGATCATCTTAGCTCTCTCAGGCATGCGATGATAGAACCAGCCTACGAGATTTATCGTCGCAGCCAAAACCAGCCCACCAGCCCGGTAGCGTTACCATCGCTCCAGCTTCTCAAAGCATCAGAAATGACTGTCAAGCTTACGCGGGACCCAGCAAGCGACAAGGTCATCGGCATAAACGTGGCAAAGGCGTCCGATCCAACTGCCGTGAACCTCATGGGCTACGACCCAAAAGAGAAATGTCTGGCCTTCAAGGGCGAAACTCGGCTCTTCAATGATTTTCTCGAATTTTCTCTGGCAGTCACACAAGGAAAAGGTATCGAAGGAGCATTCCGGGCTGCTGCTGAGTTCCGTGTCCCACCTTCTGGACTTGAAGGTGGACTGAGTTACGAAGACTTCGCAGCCCGAGTGGAAATTGTCGAATATGTTATGTGGATAGCTGCTGCCGTTGAACATGACAACAGTAAGATCGTTTCCAACCCTGATACTGGCATAATACTAAGAGGGATAGACCCAGACGTGGATGCGGCAATGCATGTTCCAAGTCCCTCACCCACCCCTCCAAGTCGCCCTCCAACTCCTTACGCCAAGTATACACTCAGCGATCTTTGGAACTTCGACGTCGACAGGGATGATAAAAAGGCCACAGTGATTGATGAGATTATCACGGGATACGAGACGCCCTCCAGAGCCTCGAGTTCGTCGTTGTCCCCTCCCCCGGAAGTTATCATCACACCGCCATCGATGAAGAGATATTCCTACGGAGGCAGACTTAGATCTGCAAGCGTAGTCGCCGACAAATCTCTCACAACGGCACAGTCGAAAGCCACAACTCCTCAGAAAGCGCCCAGAAAGACCAGAGTCATCTTGAGAAGTGACCGGGGAGCCAGGTGAAGGTATGGAAATCCAGCGAGGTTGGAATCTATGCATTGACTTGGCATTTATTTCGAGCACCTCAGTCCACGGAAATCACTTTCGCTACCGCCTTCGGTTGTCCTGGCTACAATTTATGACACAAGAATCGGTAGTCAAGGCACAGCAGAGGTGCAAAAGACACCCCTGTAGGATAGAAGCTTTAGTTCAATTCAATCGCTTATTTTGCTCGAAGAGTGGGTACACCTGTACATAGCGGACTGAGCTCTTTAAGTACTGACTTGATCAAAAATCCAGGCTATTGAATTTCGGTGATGAAGCAGTGGACAGTGTGTTGGTTGCAACCATGAATTGTATTATAAAGGATCGTAAAGGTTAAATTCCATCGGCCGTCGTCGGTAATCAAGATTCTAAAACGCCGCCCAATGCATGTTATCCCGTATCTAAAGGAGAGTCGAGGTCCGTCTCATCATATGTGTCCATATCTAACCATCCGTCCATCATAGGCAGACTTTTTACAGTCCACACTTGCTAACATCGACCTGGGTAGCAGTAGCATCCACACGACCGAGGGCTGTAGCCTGGCCGTTGGTGAGGGCGTTCATGGCATCAAGAGCAATGTTGAAACCCGCAGCCGAGTGATCGATGGCGAGAACAGTGATGCTCTTGCCATTGTAGTCGAGCTGCCAGCAGGTGCCGCATTGAGGGGAGTTCCACCCGGCGACCGCCTCAGCGCCACCGATCCAGGAGAACCAAGGGATGTCGCCCTGAGTCTGCCAGCCGTACTTGGTGATCAGGCCGTTTGCACCATCGGAGCAGGAGACCTCAGTGAGAGAACGGGAGCCGAGATCGTAGCCGGTGTCGTAGGAGACTGTGAAGGTGTAAGTGAACTACTGGGGGCTTGTTCTGAGGGTTTTTGCTTACCAGTGATGGCCGAAGCGGCGGCAAGGAGGGTGGTGATACTGAAGAGGCTGGAGAGTTGCATTGTGATTTGAGTAGGAGTATTGACGTTGATATGATATTGAGAATTGGTGCAGTGGTTGTGTATATCAGATAAGATGTCGATAAGCAAGTGTGATGTCCAAGAAAAAGCGTCTGAATCTTCGAGATCTTTTCCCATCTTTATACCTCTGTATCGCCTGAGCAATAAGCCCTTGGAACAAGTCCCTCGATACACCCATCACGAGGATCTCACGATGCCCGACTCCACGCATGACGTTGAATCGTATACGCGAATAGCGTCATGATGCGGGATCGTCGGTGTCAGCCAGACAACTCACCTCCATCTCCCCGGTTGCTTTCGGCATCACTCGCGTAGGTGAACGGCCTTTGCGCAAGCAGGCTCAAATAGGCCATGATTCTATTTCTGTCAACAGGCTAAAAGTGGTTCCCCATGCTAGCTCGCGAGGTTTGTGGGGAAGACATAGCTCTTGGCCCTCGTATTTCGAACGAACACCACATGCTCCGTGTACGTGGCAATACCTCGTCCGAATCTTCCGGCTCCCTTAGAGTTAAGGAAAGCCTTTAATTTTTTGGGGGGGTTTTTTTATCTCTCACCAGGACGCTTATGTGAATCTTGGCGATTTGCTCATAGCACCTGAAGGGAGGACTTGGCAGGTCGATCATCTCGCCGCCGAGTCTCACGCGATGAGGCATAGTACCGCTTGATCAGCTTGGGGGTAGCTTCTCAGCAGCATGCTCGTATTACCCGGTGCAGGGCCTTGTTAGTGATGCAAGGTCTCGTGCGACAGCTTGTGAAAGTCCGATGCCTCTAGAGCCAGGCTGAGGAGTTGTGACCAATGAACAGACGAAGAAGTTCTCCGTATAGCTAGCGGAAGGATGCGGCTGGTTCAGATCCCCGGACGGAACTTGAAGATCGCTTACCTTTTGTCAACGAACCAACGGTTTTCATTATTCAATACGAGGGGGATCTTCTCGTCTTACGCAGATCCCATATAGGTCTCACCCACGCGAGAAGTTGGGCGGGTTTTATCCAAGTATGGACAACGCTGCGAGCCAGGTCTCCTAAAGACAGGAATGACCATGAAAAAGCTCGTGTCTTTGGAGGACGAGTGCCTTTCTACCCGTCGGGCCTTGGTCGTCAGGCTCAGCACTAATGATGGCCGTGACGATGCTGCAAAGAACCGGCCGTCTAATCCGCTCTCAGAAGCCTGGATGCTACCACAGAACAGGCGGGTCGTTGAGCAAATAGATTGTCGGGCTACCAGTCGACATTCACAGTTGCCAACGGGACTGAAGTATTCACATCTTGACCCAGATAGTCTGTAGATAGAGTTATCAATTCGCAAACAGCCGGGGCCTCGGTTAATGAATGCTACGCACTTGCAGATATGCATGCAGCAAGCCCGGAGAATTATAGCTGTTGGTGCGACTCTTACTGGTTGCCAAGCCGTCTGTGCAAGTCCGTTAGCTGAGCTCTACGTAGCTTACAGTACCGCGAGGACTTCCATCTCGACTGAAAATAGGAGGGTTAATAGTCAACTTTGCAAGCAATTTCTTGTTAGCTTCAATCCTTGTCCGTGACCGCGTTGTGCCCAAGGTAGCTGACACTCCAAGGGATAATGCTATACATACTTGGAAGAAAACGAAGCCTAGCCGACTGCCCGGTAAATGGCGCTGCTGCCGGGTCCAGTGGTCTCATTACAGTGGGGAATCACTCAGGTTCCCCCAATAATACAGGTGACAGCCCCCGCCATCAGAGACGTTGCAGGTTGAGGGGTCTCAGAATGCCCCGCTAGGGCTGGCTCCGTCATCGGGACTAATTCACACCTGAGTAAACTTCTTTTCTGCCTTGGAGGAAGAGGGCGAGGTCTTTCTTGCCTGAGTCACGATAGTTAGCTCTTGATCGTGGAATTGATCTCGCGAAAAACTCTCTCCGAGGAGTGATTCCCTACTGTTTCAACCACAGTCATGGAGTCGTTCGTGATCAAAACACCAGCTTCCAGCGCCAACATCGGCCCTGGCTTCGATGTCATCGGCCTCGCATTGTCCATCTACCTCGAGCTGCATGTGACCATTGACAGATCCAAGTCCAAGTCCGAGCACCCGCTCAACTGCAGGATCACATACGAGGGCCAGGGCGAGGGCACCAGCGATATCAGCTTGGACCCCCAGGACAACCTCATCACCAGGGTCGCCTTGTACGTCCTGCGATGCCACAACCAGCGCGACTTTCCCCTAGAGACCCATGTCCATATCAAGAACCCAATTCCCTTGGGGAGGGGGTTGGGAAGCTCGGGGGCTGCCGTCGTTGCTGGCGTCATACTGGGCAAAGAGGTTGGCGGCCTAAAGGACCTCGATATCGACAGGTGCTTCGACTACTGCCTGATGATTGGTGTGTGGTCATTTCTCGTACTCCTATGTCGCGCATGAACTAACAAGGTCTTAGAGAGACATCCGGACAATGTCGGAGCTGCACTGTACGGAGGGTTTGTAGGTACCTATTTAAAACCCCTCACGCCCGAGGACGTTGCCCGAACCGAAATTCCCATCAGTGAAGTCCTTCCGGCACCCGCCGGAGGTGAAGATACCGGGGAGAGACCTCCTGACCCGCCGCATGGGATTGGACACCATATCAAGTTCCCCTGGGGCAAGGAGATCAAGGCTATCGCCATTATTCCCGACTTCCAAGTGCCCACGCACAAGGCTCGTGAGGTGCTGCCGGCGAAGTATGCGAGAGTTGATGTGGTAAGTCGAGAGAAGGCTCCAATAGGATTGTGCGCCTTACTGACATGCGTAGACATTCAACCTACAACGAATTGCTCTGCTACCCGTTGCCTTGGGTCAGTCGCCTCCAGACCCCGAGCTCATCCACCTGGCCATGCAGGATAAGATTCACCAGCCCTACCGACAGACTCTCATCCCTGGGCTTAATGAAATTGTCGAGTCCATGTCCCCCAAGACCGAGCCCGGATTCTTAGGCGTCTGCTTATCTGGAGCTGGCCCCACGATCTTGGCCCTTGCCACTCACAGTTTCGAGGAGATTGCGAACAAGATTATTGCCAATCTAAGGGAGCACAACGAGAACAAGAACTTGGCTTGTGACTGGAAGGTTTTGAGCCCCGCAGAAGGTACTCAGGTCATCCGATAGAAGAGGCCGACTTGCTATCGCCGTCGCCGTCGGCAGTTGAAGATTCCTGTGCCGCCGAGTGGCCTTAAAGGACGAAGTCACTTTGCTCGAAGGAGATACTGAGGCCGGTTCTATAACGGTTGGAACCCCATGTATCATGGAGAAGGCGTGTCAAGACACGGTGCTCTGAGATGAATTAACCATATACCGAGACCGGGATTGCATAGAGGAAGATCTCGGTGTCTCGTAGATGGTATAAACGTAATATGGAAACCTTGGAAAATAGCAGGGTCTTAATTTGCGATTTAGACTAGCGTACCTGGAGAGACGCTCTGCGCTCTATTTCGCGTGGTAGGCGTGGATTTCTTGTGGTCGAGCTATACAGCGAGACGACGTACAAGCAAACCCATTAAATCCCAAAATCATAATGAAGGAGGTTTGAGCGCAATATACATGGATTACCAGACCAGGAACTTCGGGGCGCGAACCGGGAACTCAACTAACTCTAGATAACGAGACCTTCCAGGCGTTATGGATTGAACTTTTCAATATTTATGTCGTGCCATTACCTTCGTGATTAAGCCCCCAGATATAGAAATTGGGGGGCGTTCGCTATGAGATGTCCCGAAGCCCCGAGCCCGAAGTTCGGACAGCTCATGCAGGACATCGAACATGGACCTGTCATCGGCCTCATGGCCCAACCCCTCACATCTCGGCTTCTTCATCGGCGTCTTGGCTTGCTTCTTTACAACTACTCTTCATTTCAGCATTATAATTCGCAAGTCTCAACCGCAAACTGTCGACTTCTCGTCCAACCATGGCGCCACCACCACCCGCGGGGATATACGTTCCAGTCCCTACCTTCTTCGCCATAAGGAAGGATTCCGATCACTACTCAATCGCTCCGCCTCTAGACTCTGAGACCCAGGCCGCGCACGCCATCTATCTCGCCAAAGCAGGGGTCCGTGGATTGGTTGTCTTAGGAAGCACCGGCGAATCGGTACACATCCACCCGAAAGATCGACACCGGGTCATCGACGGGATCAAGACGGCATTGGAGAGGGAGGGCTTCAAAGACTATCCACTCATCGCGGGCACGGCTAGCCATAGCATTGAGGAGACACTCGAACAGCTAGAGGACGCAAAAAGGTCTGGTGCCCAGTGGGGGCTATGTCTTGTGCCGGGCTACAATGCTACGGTAACAACCCAAGAGGGCATTAAACGTTGGTTCACAGTAGTGGCCGATCATAGCCCCATTCCTATCATGGTGTGAGTGATGAATAAATAATTCTTTCCTTACGAACTCCAAGATTGATCGCCATCCAGATACCACTTCCCAGGTGTATCGAACAACGTCAAGGTCGCTCCAGACACATATTATGAGCTCTCCCAACATTCCAACATTGTCGGGTGCAAGCTCTCTCATGGTGACGTCTCATACCACGCCCAGATCGGCCTCCATCCACTCATCGATCACTCTCGCTTTCACGCTTTTACTGGCCTAGGACAGCAACTCCTTCCCGCCACCACCGTGGGCATCTGCGGCGCCATCGATGGTTCGGCAGGCTTCTTTCCCAAGTCCCTCGTCCAATTGTACCTATACTCCGTCAAGGAGCAACCTACGGAAGCCGAGATCCGCCTTCGACGAGAGCTACAGTATTCGGTGAGCAGGATGGAGGACTTTGTGGTTACGTATGGCATTGTGGGTATCAAGGAGGCCATCAGTCGACTGCGAGGATTTGGGGGGCTTAATGGCACGAGGTTGCCCCTTTACGACGGCATACCTGGTGGCGATGACGAATGGGCGAAATGGAAAGGGGCGTTTGATGCCATGCAGCAAATCGAGGATAGGTTTTAGGGATTCTCCCTGTCACGATAGCCCCGTTACTGTGTTTTGGTCAACTCCCCATACCAATACTTCCAATCTCAAACTCAAGGACTAGCCGGTCGCATTAGGCCATCGCTCGCTTCATTACAAGACGTGTAGCTATACGCTTGAAGTTTCTGCTTACTTCTCTCATTGATCCCATACTTGACCTCATCTTCATAAACGCATTGAATGGTCAGGAAATCTCTTCGGTTGATCGTGTTTTGGTTTTTCACTTATCAGGCTGGCCCTAAAAGGCTTTCCTTCAGGATGGTGGACGACTTCGCGCCTCCATTATCACCACAGTCTCTCGCCTCTGTCGAAAGTTGACCGCTCCATATCTCAACAGCTCCCCAAACGCCCCTAGTTCACAGTCCTTTCCATCGTTCTCATCTCACAGTTGGCCTAGATGCGGCGTGAACGTCAGCCCTTTCCCATGCGTAATCTTCTGCATACTCGACTTTGTTAACAATCTCCAAACGATCTCATACGCCTCCTTGTACTCCTTTGACTCTTGTCCGCGTCCAATTTCACCTGGAATAGTTCGTACATGCGCGGTCCAACATTCTCGAATCCCAGCGTTGCCTCGACGCCCCGGCTCTCCTGCAATGCACTGAAGCAGATGATGTGTTTCTGCCAGTAATCTGAGGGGTTGAAGCCATCGCCGGCATCTTCGATCATACAGAGTCGACGCCAGCACATAACTTGTGCAATATACTCCATGACTTGTGTAGCCGGGAGTTTGAAGTCCCAGGCAAAATCGGCGGTTTTCTCGAAGGAAACACTGTTAACAAAGACCATGAGAGGGGAAGAAAGGATCCCGCTATGATGGCTTCGTCCCTTCCAGAGATGTATGAAGAGCTCATACCTAAAGTAGACGGCCTTTTATATTATACAAATATACATATGACGATGTTCACGGGAAGATCTCTAGACTTACCATTTATGAATGAAAGGGTCATTTTTTCCGAGCGGCGACGAAATAATTTGCCATGACTTGGTCACACATCAACGGCACGGCGACTTGAAACGGGGTGTTCTCATCTTCAAGCTGATTCCAGCAAACACGATCATGATCCCGAAGTAAGAGACATCCTACATCCAGAAATACACCACCATGCTGAACCAACAAAGCACCTCGCAAGAAGTCGGCAGAATGCGGTCCTGGATATGGACCGTCCATGATGCCCTCAACGAAAGCCTCGGGGAGAATTTCAGCAGGAACATACTTGAGGGCGTGGTTTGGAGATGCCGGAACGATATCGAGGACGCGGACTGTCCAAGACGACACACGGATACGGACCTAGGCAAGGACATTGCGGATGCACCGCGATAGCATGGAGTGTAGACCAGAGTGCCAATATCCCCAGATGTTCTTTTCCGATGTGATAGGCTGGTGTTTGGCGAGTGAGTCCAAGATTTCAGCATCGGTGCGTGTATCCTTCAGAGAAACTGCCTCGAGATCGGAGAGGAACTCGTCGGGGATTTCGAAGGAAGCCATGTTACAAAGAGGCGGGTCTCTGTGGACTTATTTAGACAATTGTAAGATGAGCGGAAGAGGAACTGATAATACAGTATGCTACTTATACGACTTTTCCCTCGGACTGACACAACTTCAGATCGACAACCCAATGACCGCATGATGAGACATTAAGGCAAATTTCTGGTACACGCCGTCCAGTAACTGTCTGATTATCCATTTTGGGCAATCTATGGCGGTTTGACAGGGGATTGAGTGGATCAGGAATTTGAGGAATGCTCCGATTTGAGAACGTGAAATTCAACGATAATCACCGAAGTGCTTCGTCATAGCAAAGAAACAACCTGGATTACATCCTTACGATAATCTAGGTCTGGGGCCTTAAGGTGAATCTCACAGGAAGACTCTAGGATACAGTTAAGGACACATGGAATTTAGCAACGCCGAGTCATTCTGGTTATGCTCAGCTGTAGGGTAGGTTCGGGGATGGGCCAGTTATGACGATAGCTCTTCAGGTCTCTTCGCAGAAATTTGTAAATTCGGAATGCACGAGAGTTTAGTTGGCATAGCCTTGTAGCATCCCAAGATTTACTTCGAATAGTGATCTATATCATTTCACATTCGGTTGCGTATGACTACGGCCTAATATTCCCTGACGAAATCACGCGAGCATCAGCGGCAAGTCTCGGGAACATGATGCTCAATTTCACCTATCTTCCTAACAATCCCATCGGGCGAATGG
>JAMYIC010001035.1:0-10527 GCA_024112705.1 Microcera coccophila
GCTTAATTATCTTCAATTGCTATAGAGGTGCAAAGGTTAAGCTGCGCAAATAGGGATCGCCTTTAGCAGTCACGAAAAGAGCTGGAATCAGATTTTCAGGGTGAGCCTTGATGAGGGACTTCCCTCAGCTAACTCCGGGCATGGTGTCGTTTTTCCTTAGCCAGGAGCTGGTTTTCCAGCAGAGACTAGCAATGGTAGATTTATTGAGGTGACTATGGCGCCACAGCTTTCACATCCACCTGCGGATAGTTATTGTTATGACATCGAACCCGAGATTGCCATCTGTTCCAACTACCTTCATCTCCGGGCCCTGACCTGGAGCCTTATCGGTACGGCCTACATGTGAGTGGCGAAGGCCCGCCCGCCTCTAGTTTTCCTCCGGCGCTCCCGGCGGAAGTATCTCGTCCCACTTGGCCAGAACCGAAGACACGGCCGGCCTCGCATACATCCTCTCAAGCCAAGCATTATAGTTCTTCCGACCGGACGTGTCGATCTCGGGCGCAAAGATCTTGTTAGTCGCCCTAGCATAGGGGACGAACATGAGGTCCGCATAAGTGATCCTGTCCCCCACGAGGAACTTGGAGCCCTGCTTGCCGAGGTGGGTGTCGAGGACGTCGATGATTCTCTCGATTTCGTTGGAGTAGCGCTCGATGGCCGAAGGAACCTTCTCGGGGTGGAACCTGTCGAACCAGCCCTTCTGGCCAGTGTAGGGTCCCTGGCCGCTCATCTGGAAGTGTTCCCAGCAGCGCGTCAGATGCTTCTCTGGGAAGGACTTGTATTGCAGCAGCGCGTTCGTATCATAGACCTCCACGAGGTAATCGATGATGGCACCAGACTGAGAGAACCCCGCGTTAATTCGAGTTTTCCGTGTTGGGTCAGTGTTGGAATTGGACGTACCTCCCAGAGCGTGATGTCCTTGTTCGGGTCAACAATTGCCGGCACGCGGCCATTCGGATTGATGGAGGTGTAGGGCTCCTTCTTGACATCCGACATGTCAAGCTTCTTGAACTCGTAGGGCAATCCAAGCTCCTCCATGACCAATGCCACTTTCCAGGGATTTGGGCTGGGCCCGAGCATGTAGAGAGTGATGGGCTTGAGGGACGACATTGAATTCAGTTTTCACTTTATTGTAGTGAATGATGGTGGTTTGTATCTTGGCGATTGACTTGATGCCCAGATAATTGAGCGACCCGTTCCTGTTCTTTTATATCTGCTATGGACTTGAGGCTCGTTGATCCGAATCCAGTTCCGGGCGGCCGCATCCCGGTCGGCGGTGTCGGCGCTTCGGACCAAAGCCCTCACGGGAAAGCGGGCCTCGGACCAGTCCGTCATTTCTGCACTAGTATGGCGCGGCCCAGAATTTCTAAGCGATTTCTAAGCGCCGTCCACTTCCCCGGCCGCTCTGAGATGACCATCCTCGATGATATTGTCCCGTAAAAGGGCCCGTCTGAGCTTGCGGACCTACTTCTCCGTTCGTCTACACTCCCCAGGGCATCGCGCCTCGTCAGCTCCTCTGTCGTCCGACTCGGATCCACCCCCTCGCGCATGTCCCTCCACCCCTCGGACCTGACGAGCCATGTCCGTCCAGTTGAGCCGAATCGGAGGCGCCAGTCAGAGTGTGTATGCGAGTCCTTGGAGTTGCTTCAATTGCCGTCGCCGCAAGGTCCGCTGTGATAGACAAGACCCATGTTCGAACTGCGTCAAAGGCGGCTCCGAATGCCTCTTCCCTATTTCCGGACGGCTTCCCACCCGTCAGCATAACCTAGCGTCCAGCAGTAAGCCGAAAAAGAAGCAAGCCGAGCTCAGTGCCCGTCTTCAGCGTCTCGAGGGTCTCGTCGAAGAACTCAACGCTCAAGCACAAGAAGACTCCTCTATAGATACCAGCGGCACGCCATCGGCATCACCGTTACATCTACTGGATGACAATGACCTTGTCATGGAGGAGCTCGATGCCGATAGGTTGTCTCGTGCGTTCGGAAACTTGATTCTAGAGCAAAACCGGAGTCTGTACGCCGGGAACCGTCTGTGGGTATTGCTGGCCAAGGAAGTATGACTCTTCAGTACCAAAAGTTAGTGTCCTCCCTTGATACTAACACTGGATCAGATACGAGGCATTCGTCACGCAGTCGAGGAGATACAATCTCCGAGCCTGGAGTCAAATGAAGAAAGTCAGGCGGAAACAAAGTCCACACGAATCCCGTTCTCGTCGGAGTGCGTCGGTAAAGAAAAGCCATGGCGGCCTCTCCCATCACAAATGCCATTCTTGTGGCGAGTGTTTGTTGATAATGTAGATCCTTTCATCAAAATTCTACATGTACCAACAATAAGCGAAACGATTCGAACGTCAAAAGGTACCCCTCGATGGTAACATGACACAAATATCTCCGAGACAGCCGATTGACTGTGTTTTATCAGGAAAGTTCGGTTCAATGCCCGCCGAAAAAGAGGCCTTGATGCTGGCTATTTCTTTAGCGGCAATCGTATCACTGAGCGAAAACGAGGTGAGTGTCTTCCCTTGACTACCAAGGCGGAGTTAATGGAGTCTCCCTAGGTGTTGGATAACTTCGGCCATTCGAAAGAGAGCCTCACCCACCAGTTGATGGTCAGCACCGAGCAGTCACTTCTACGAGCGGGCGTCATGTGCACGACTGAAATCAGCGTGCTGCAGGCTTTCACCATCTACCTAGAGTTTGCAGGACAAGTCTTTAGTCCGCGGGCTGTCTGGACAATGATTGGCCTACTCATCAGGACAGCCACTTCCATGGGTCTCCATCGCGATGGCTCAAGATTTCCCAATATATCGTGCTTCGATATCGAAATGAGGCGTCGGCTTTGGTGGCACATATGCTTTCTTGATCGTCGAATTTGTGACGCTGAGGCATCCGAAGACTCAATTTCTGGGAACACTTTCGACACGCTCGAGCCGAGAAATCTTGACGATGCAGACCTGGAGCCAGGTATGTCAAAAGAACCCGTGGCACGGTCGGGGTATACGAGCGTGACGATATGTCGCCTTCGCTGCGAGTTGTGGAAGCTGAGCTGTTGCTTTCAATCCTCGATTTCTTCCCTCGACCTCAACGAAGAACTGCCTATTCAAACGGTAGAGGAGAAGCTTGCGACGCTGAACAAGTCAAGGGAAACTCTAGAGAGGGAGCACCTTTCCAAGTTGGACCCCAAGGACCCGCTGCAGATGTTCATCGAGACTGCCGTCTTTCTCGCACTCGTCAGATATGAGCTGATAATCCACCACCTGAATACCCTCCACCCACACGAAGCATCTCGAAAAAGAAACACCGAGGCCAACCAGAAGGCTCTTCTGAAAGCAGTAGCCAGCTTTGACTGCGTACAAACCGTCAAGACGCTACCATCCGCACAGAGATGGAGCTGGATCTTCTCCAACTGCATTCCATGGCACTCCATCAGTATCGTACTCACCGAGCTCTGCGTACGCCCCTGGGTACCTACATGTGAGAAAGCGTGGATGACAATCAGAAATGCGCTCCGTGATATACCTCCAGCGGCAAAATCTATGGAATTTCAGCGCCCTATTAGGAACCTGATGGCCACGGTGCACAAGCATCGGCGGAACGAGATTGAACGACTGCGTCGGAATCCGTCCATTTTACAACGGCTGAACGAGTTGGCAAGGGCGCACGAGTCCGATTCGCAGAATGATAGAGGGTGTACTGGAAGAAAGCAGTTGGACATTTCCCTGGCAGAAGAGAGGCTCTCCCGGGAGACAGCCATCTCGCTGGGTAGCCAACTCTACATGTCGGAAATGGAGTCGCAAACGGCAGAGAGTGGCTTTGATCTCATCGATGATGAACAAGTCATGTCCACCCTCAGTTCAAATCTGCTGGAGCCTTGGCTGAGCGTTTCAAACAACTTGACGAGAGAAACTGAGGTGTCAACACCTCAAGCCGGTGTTTTCAGCATGTACACATCGGATACTGATGGTACGCGGCCCGACACATCCAGCACAGGAAACTCCAGTGTCCCAATATGGTTCTGTTCCGATGATCATGCTGGCGTTGATGAGGAGGAACAATTACCTACCGCGATTGATTACAACGAGTTCAATCAAACCTTTTGGGATCAAGAGTTTGCCGGTTTTATGCTCTAGCTCTTGTGGTTGCAGAATCGCGTCTCCCTAACTACATTCTCTATCTATTTATCGACATGCTCCCTGTTATGCTTCTAGCTAATTAAACAAATCCTTTCTCTATATCCATACACTTCTCACGAGCCATCTTACACAAAGCTTAAACTCATAAGCCTAGTTCTCCTAACAGAGTTTAGGCCACTGATCAAAGTCAAAATCGTTTTCGGTAGCAGTGATCCAATCGAGGTTATGTTCTTCCAGTATATCCGGTTCCGCCGAAACAAGACAATCAGGTGTCATCATCAGGTCAAAGGCTTCTTTACTTTGCGACGGGCTTCGGCTGTCGTCACTGTATGTAGTCTCAGTGGTCGAAGGGATCGAAAACATGTCCATAGGCTTCGCCTGCACGCTAGCCAGTAAATCCATATTCTCAAAAGTGATCGGGGTTGGACAGAATATCTTATGAGTCGCAGCGTCCACAATGCTGGCGGCAAAGTCTGCGGCGTCGTACATCTCGCGCAGAGAGTCCATGACCTGCATGCAATCCCAGAATGCGTTCTGTGCACATTCTTGGGACAGTACCACGGGGGTTCCTGTTTCCATGAGAGCAAAGACCATGGCTGGCAAAATGGCGGTGACGCCCGTGATGGGGAGGAACTTTTCAAGGCCGCAATTATGTAGTTGGGAAGCTTTGTTGGCAATTTGCGCGATGGCCTGGCGGACACGCAGACGAGAGTGTTGCTGGCTCTGCACCTCTGCTGAGGGAGAGGTCGGGAAAGTCGCAGAAACCGACCGGATTTGCGGTCGATGTAGTGCCAAGACAGTAGCATGGTATATCATCTGTAACAGAGACTGATGTAGTAAGAGGATCGACTGGGAGCGCTGGTCATCAAGCCCTAGTGATGGAATCGTATACTCGGAACTTGAGGGTAGAGCATCTTCCCAGGCCTGAAGCTCAGAGTCAAGAGATGTCAGAGTTTCTTCCACGCCAGTACTCAGACTCGGTAGCAGCATCATGGCACTACAGCTCGTGTCTGCGGAATCGACATTGTACCGCTTGCTCACTGAATACTGAACCTCCAGAACACGTCCGATGAAGACGCAAAGACGGACCAGAGCAATACAGAGAGCCGCCAGCTTCTGATGCACTGGGGCCTGTTGGAGCTGAGCGCAGGTAGGCAAGACGTTCCAGTCTTCTTTAGACGCCGCACAAGTCTCGAAATCGCATTCCTCGAGCATTGGGACGTCGAAATCGCCCTGACGGATCCGCGTAGGCTGCCGTGTCCCCAGAGCGATCAGACGATCACGCATGAAGCACGACCACCACATCCGCTTTCGCAACTTCTGCTCTGGAAGAGATACGCCGCTCATGGAACAAGGATCCCGATGAAGGTCGATGGCATAGGCCGCGGACAGAGCCAAACCCATCCAATGCCAGGTGTCTTTCAGCCCATCGGGTGACTCCCACGAGTACGTCATGAGGAGCAACGCCTGTACAAGCTCGAGGCCGTCGTTTTCGCAGTCGAAGTTGTAGAGCAGCTAGTCACGGGGATGAGTTATCTTGGCCAATCGTGCGACAAAAGTCAATCACTTACCCTTGCCTTTTGAAAGAGCACTCGTCTCGCAGCTTTCCGCGATGAATAGCCCGCTCTGAGCAACACCTCCAAGTCCACAAAGGCCGAAGCGGCAAACATGCTGGCTTGAAATAGAAGTAAGCTCATCTGTGTGGCGTGTGCTTCCGTCTCTCTCATAGTGTCGAGCAGCGGAGCCAGTTGGAACGGCATATTTGGGTGTACGAATTCGATGTAAGCTTGAATGAAAGCACTTCGTAATGAAATTTCCGGAATTGTAAGAGCACCTTTCAGGTGTAGGTATGCCAAGTCTTCTGCAGGAAGCCTTTCAGGCAGAGGCTTGAAGAGTGAGTTGAGATGGGGGTGAGGGTGGTTGGGCTCTTGGTGTGCAATGGCTGTAGTTCCACCAAACTGAGGAGTCCAGCTGGCAAGGAGATGCTCAGGAGGGGGCGAAAGGGGAATTCTGGGGAAATCATTAGCGTCTTTGTTTGTCAATTGTCGCAAGGCCGTTCGTCTTACTTTTGTTGATCACTGTTCAAGACAACGCACTCGACGCCATCCCATCTGCAATTTCGACACGGCATGCCCTCGATGACATTGCAGCGCACTTTGCGTTTATGACACTTGGCACACGCCCGTTTTGCCCGCTTCCGAATGCCATGAGGGGAAAAGGCCATGTCGATTGTCTGAGCGAGTTCGCGTAACTTTGACGACAGAGGTTTGGTGTTTTGTGTATGTCGAACATCAAATCCAACCCGCGAAATTAAGAGTTGACTTGGCGAATAATAATAACACCAGCCCGTCCACTTGTATAAACTTAGACTACGGCGCTCTCGGCTTCGGACGCACGACGGTGGGCCGTTGAAAGCTGGTTCTATCCTAGGGGTCCCGAGCAACTGCGTCCATATTCCGAGGACCCCGAAGGCTCCCGAAGCCCCCAGGGTCACCCGCATAGGCTAATTTTCCCCATCTTAAGCAATGGTTTAGTGCCATCTGTTAGCGCAGATCGAGGGCCACCCGTCTCGTCAATGCGCGGAGGTCAAGCGGGGGCGGCAAGTGTATCGGCATCTCTCAGCAGTTTTCCCCGTGGAATTCTGATATTGGGCTCTCATTAAACAACTCTCGGGTTATGGCCATATTTGTTCTCTCGATATTTAGTCTACGTCTAGTCATCGCGCGGAAGAGGCATGACCTCCATTCAGCCAAGCCGAGGTCGATGGACCCGGCGCCACTCCCTGATAATGACTATCTAGCCCCTGGAATTCATAACAAAGCCATTACTGAGCATTCGATTAGCAGTGCTCGGCCTGCCCCTCAGATCAAGAAGATTCTTATGGGCCATCCTCTTGATCTGCTCGCAGAGGTACGGGGGCCTCCCCCTGCTCGCAAGCAACAAAGCCGCCACACCAGCAACGTGGGCACTGGCTGGAGAGGTGCCCGTCCCGGTCGTGGTGTGATTTCCGGGCGAGGTGCTTTTGACACGAGAGCCGGGGGCAAATATGTCTACGCTGCCACCCCAGTTGGAGTAAGAGCCAATCCTGTCGTCCTTGTTGAAGCCGCCGACGGTACAGGCGCCGTCGGCCGACGCTGGAGAGTAATTGCCGGCATCACTGCCCTGGTTTCCGGCGGCTACGGAGACGAAGACGCCTTGTTGCATAAGGTTATCGGTCGCTTCGTTGGTGATGGGCGAGTAAGGGCCGGCAGTAGCTATGTTGACAACGACCCCTCTAGGGCAGAGGCGAAATCGCATATCCCTCTTGACAAAGTTTATACCTGCAATAATGAGAGACCTAGCCAAAGGTTAACTCACAGCTGGTCTCCAGTGTAAAAGCAGACTATTTCCTACCTATGGGTTTCGCCAGATCGGTTTGTAATCTTGATACCAAGGATGGTTGCTCTCTTAGCAACGCCGTATCTATTGGAGCCAACAATTCCCGCCATATAAGTTCCATGGCCTCGAGCATCATCGACATCTCCGTAAAAGTCCCAATAGTTCTTGATAAGCTTTGCACGGCCTTGAAATTGCTATCCGGGACATTAACTAGAGCCCATCACCAGTCACAGTGAGGTCTCAACTTACGTAGTGGCTGGCATCAAGCCCACCGTCAAGAAGATAAACACAGACGCCAGCACCAGCAGAACTATGGTAGGCGTAGTTGTCAGAGCCAGCCCTATAGTGAGACAATCTGGCAAGGTTCCAGGGAGCATGTTCCTGATGGCCATTGACCTCTATGAGCTTTTTATGAAACATGGGCGGACGGGAGTTCCAAGCCCTTTTGTCCGCCGCGAGTTTTCCAACGTCGTCGACGGAGCCCTCAATGTCAGGAGACTCTTCTTCTTCTTCTTCTTGTTCTGGCTGAGGGGAGATTTTGATATCCTGCTCGACGTATTTCACCTAGTCTTTTATTAGTATTTTCTAAATATGATAAAAAGAATCTTACTTTAGGGTTCTTGGTCATTTTCTCGTATTCGGTATTGTTCAAATAACCAGTAAATCCGTAAAAAATATCCTTGTATATCCGCTTTGGTTTCGTAGTAATCGAGGCAAGGATTTTATCGAGAGAAGCTTTGTTCTTCTTCTTTAACTGCACAGTGTACATGCCCTCAATCACCTTTTCTCTGGCTCCGCGCACTGCAAGTTCCGGATCAGAACCCGGCTGCGTGAAACCCGCGCCTAGGGCGAGTGGCAGAAATGCGAAGAGAACGGTGAGCCGCATGCCGACGATGAGGAATATCGAGAATCGACTTGGAACGAATTTGGCCACATCATTGTTTGGAATCTAGCAAACACAGCTAGTATTTATGTCGAACAAGCAATAGATGGACTAATCAATTCTCATGTTTTACTACTACATAGTATGTTCAAAGTATGACCTAAGATGAAATAAAATCGTATGATACTTCCAGGTGCTCCAGACTTGGATGGATTGCCAAGGACCAGGGTTTGAAACCGTAAGGCCCAACGTAAAAGTGTCTGTATTCTTTACATTTTGTTATATTGCCGCGACGTAGTAGAGGTACTTTTCTTATCTCTTAAAGCATCTCTAGAGATGTGTAACCCGTAGGGGCGGCCCGGGTAATATTCCTCTTGAAGCACACTTTCGCGGTATGGCTATCCCGTTAATTCTCCCAAATTCTGGTAGTAAATGCTTAAGCGTGTTAAGATCTACGAGCAGTCTGACCTGCAGGTATACACGGCTTGGTCTCTTGGCCGAATTTCGTTTCTTCCGCATTATACCAAAGCTTCGAGGATCAACGGCGGGTGATTCCGTCTTACCCTCCCAAATTGCCGTGTCTCGGAATTTGGTGGAGAGTCAGATCCTCTGACCTGCATGTAAGATTTACTTGCATTGCTTTCAGCTGATGCAAGTCACGAAGAAATTAGCCTTGAGCAGTGCTACCACGGATTCATCAATCCCTTTACTCGATGCAGATGCTTACAGTTATACAGAGCCAGTGAGATGGGCATCTTGACCAGACCGCCCAGGCAATAACACCATCGTCTATCGGGCCGAGGACCTTGAAGGTTTGGTCAACACTTGGTATTGCCAAGCCAACCTCAAGGGCGCGGCAGTATCCAGAGTTAGAGTCTGTTGTTTAATGATCTATATCTTTCTGATTTCTCAATCCAACCCCCAGTTTCAATTCTTACTATTATCCCCATATACCAGACTTCGATACGGGGGATTACCACAGAGAGTCGAGACAGCGAGTCGCTTCGGACTATATGGTTTGCTCCAACTCAAATTTGCTAGAGCATGAGAAGTCCCATGCGTATTCCTCACGACGCTCCAAGACTATCTGGAGGAATCTTGCGCGATATTCTATCTCTGACATTCGCTAGACAACCTATTAATGACCTCTTCGGTCTTCAACACAAATCAGCACGCGCAGCCCACTGGAGGATACGTCGATACTCACCCTAGCCGTCAGCCACTCCTGATATGCGATGAACGCCATCTACCTCGTTTGACTTGGGAACATTTCGAGCGTCTTTTTGACGAGGCAGGGCATCCGGAGTTTGTTACGGGTTTGATGGGTAAGGGTCATCACTGCCGGCGTTTCTCGAGCTGTCACCATGAGCATTCGAAACGCCCATCAATACTGAAATCATTAGGTTGTTCGGCGGACATGTTCCAAGCCGTCGACTACAAGATGGCACATCTGATGGAACTGCTAGCCAACCACCAAAACGTGGAGCCAAGTGAAGTCAGGGCGGGTCAACGTGGAGAACCGCGATTTAGCAAAGGACACTCACGGAAAAAAGAGTGACTGAGGACATTGTAAGTTCTTCGAGCAAGGGATGATCATTTTGACATTTGTTATTGTTACCGAGAATGGAAGTGAAGCTTCGCTGGTTGCTCTCGGCGCTGGTGATTCCCGGGCACGATAGATGGTGCCACTGGCGTTCTCGTCGTCGAACCTTGGATCTGTCCACGAGAGCTTGGGCGACTAAGACGTTTCCTTCCGGAGCTTCCGCACGGTAACACCATCATGAGAATATTAGATTGATAACGGCTAGTCGGGGAGCTGTCAAACCGATCCCGGTGAGGCATCTCCACAAGAGTTTTGACGCTTGTGTACGTAAATATTATGAGTTCTTAACAGCATCGAACTCTCCAATTGGCCCGACATCTGACGCAGTTCGTATTCCTCCTCGCGACCGCTTGCCTTCCCAGTCGGGTCTCCGGGTCTATCTCTATGTATCTACAACTATTGCCCCCTTTGCCCCGGCGAGATTAGTTGAAACATAAACCCAGCCCGAGTCCACCCGCTACAGCGCTTCAGTGGCTACAGCGCCCGTAGGTAGCTCTAGCGCCGCCGTCCCCTTATCAATCATGCCGGGGGGGGGGG
>JAMYIC010001038.1:0-16116 GCA_024112705.1 Microcera coccophila
GTTTTGATCGGAGACTCTGGAGTTGGAAAGTCCAACCTGCTCAGCCGATTCACCCGAAACGAGTTCAACCTAGATTCGAAGTCGACCATCGGCGTCGAGTTCGCCACCAGATCCATCCAAGTCGACTCCAAGACGATCAAGGCTCAAATTTGGGATACCGCCGGTCAAGAGCGATACCGCGCCATCACGTCCGCATACTACAGAGGTGCCGTCGGTGCCCTGCTAGTCTACGATATCAGCAAGCACCAGACGTACGAGAACGTCACACGATGGCTGAAGGAGCTGCGAGATCACGCCGACGCCAACATCGTCATCATGCTGGTCGGAAACAAGAGCGATTTGAGGCACTTGAGGGCAGTCCCGACCGAGGAGGCCAAGTCCTTTGCCAGTACGAACACCGCTCTGTGACTCGATTGATGGAGCCTTTTGCTAACGACGCTGTTTGCGCAGGCGAAAACCACTTGTCCTTTATCGAGACCTCAGCCCTTGATGCTAGCAACGTTGAGCTTGCATTCCAGAACATCTTGACTGGTACACATGGCCCCACCTTCCGGTTTGATCGAACCCAGACGCTGATGATACTTGCAGAAATCTATCGAATTGTGTCCAGCAAGGCCTTGGACAGCGGCGATGGTGCGCAGGCTACCATCGGGGCGGGTACCAACATCTCGCTTAGCAAGCCTGCAGACGACGACGCTGCCAAGGGCGGAAAGTGCTGTTGAACCCTTCGAAAGGGGACTCTTCTCACTATTCTAGGGCTTTGGGGTGGATACCAGGCGTCTCATTTGTCCTCAGACATGTTCGTCATATAAGAGGGGACTCGGGCGCATCATCGAGGCGGCGAGGAATCGCGATACGTCTTTTTTGATATCAGAGGGCACGGCTGCTTCCACTTCCTTTTGTTCTTGTTTGTCATGATGGTTGTCTGAGGTTGACGCGTCCAACGATCGCTGCGATATAGTCGTCTTACGTAGCTAAACGAATCATTAATTTTAAAACAACTCCTAGGCCCATAGATAATCGTCGGGTTATCATAAAGGGCGAATCCGGGTCGTCTACGGCAACACGGTACGTAACCAGCTATCATCCTCAATGAATAGAATGCAGTAATTTACGTACCTCAGTTACTGCCTGCGTGCATACCCTTACACTCGACATGTCGCCCCACCCCTCACCGTGTTTCATTGTTCACGGATGAAACGTCCAGATACTTGGCGGCGACCTGGGACACATGCATGCGTCTGAGGGAATTCATAGCAAGTTAGAGTGAACGCAAGCCACTGTGGCGACACTCCACCCACTCCCTCACACCCCCACCTCTTCTCAGCGATAAGGCAATTCCAATCCTTATCGTAGCGGAAAAATCCACTCCGACCAAAATTTTTGGGATAGCCCGCCATCATCGCAAAACGTACCCAGATATTTGATCGACGAGAAATTGTTTCTGAGGCTCAAGTCGCGTACGAGGATCAGAAATTTGAGCCATGGCAGCCGTTTACAAATCCATCTCCAAGTCGAGTGGCTCCAAGGCCGAGGCGCCCACCACCAATGGCGTCAAGAAGAACAAGCAGAGGGTCTTAATCCTCTCTTCGCGAGGTGTTACATACAGGTAGGTTTATCTACCAGAACCTTTCGATATTCACGCGCATTCCTCTAACTTGGAGTCCACAGACACCGTCATCTTCTAAACGACATCGCCTCAATGCTCCCCCACAGCCGAAAAGACGCCAAGTTCGATTCAAAGACGAAGCTGTACGAGTTGAACGAGCTAGCGGAGCTTTATAACTGCAACAATGTGCTATTCTTCGAGGCGCGAAAAGGGAAGGATCTCTATGTCTGGTTGAGCAAGGTGCCAAATGGACCAACAATTAAGTTTCACCTCCAGAATCGTAAGGCAGCCTGCTCACGAGGGAGGGCTTTGTTTCTAATTAGCGAACAGTGCACACCATGGAGGAGCTACACTTTACGGGCAACTGCCTGAAGGGCTCGAGGCCCATTCTTTCGTTTGACGCCGCTTTCGACAAACAGCCCTACCTCCAAGTCATCAAGGAGCTTTTTCTTCACACCTTCGGTGTTCCCCAAGGCGCCCGAAAATCGAAGCCGTTTATCGATCACGTTATGGGATTCAGCTTCGTCGACGGCAAGATCTGGGTGCGAAACTATCAGATCAACGAGGTCGAGGCGTCAAAAATCGAGGGAGCGGATGTCGGGGACTCTGGCAAGTCGAAGTCAAAGTCGGGCAGCAAGGACACGGAAGTCAATTTGGTTGAGATTGGGCCCCGCTTCATCTTGACGCCCATTGTTATCCAAGAGGGCTCTTTCGGCGGCCCCATCATTTACGAGAACAAGGAATTTGTGTCCCCCAACCAGGTCCGAGCCGATATCAGAAGGACCAAGGCCTCAAGACACAACGCTAGAGCGGAACAGACGATGGAGCGATTCTCCAAGAAGGGCGATCTAGGATTGCGGTCCAAGGGTGGCTACCGCGCACCCAAGGATGAGCTGGACACCAAGATGTTATTCTCTTAGATGTTGTGATACCTTTTAATACTCTAGCTTTCTAGGTCTGAGAAACGTGTTAAGGAGTTGATGGAAATTTATGCCTCGACCAAGATAAAGCATGACGGCGCTATTCTGCGTGTGTTACCACCTAATCTCAAAGTCAACGTTGCTTTCCCAGGCTGATTCGCATCATCGATTTACCGTTCGGCAAAATATCGGGGCTTTGTTATCGAGGCGCCATCTAGCTCCATGTCGTGTCAGTCATCTCTTTTTGCAACTGGTAATCTAAAAAAATAAACAAAGCATAGCCGGAACAGCAATGCTACCCTTTTCCATCATGGAAACACCCTTCGATCTATCATTGATGTTACAGTGCATTGTTTCAAGCCCCAACGCTGGGGTGGTCCGCAAGTGAAGCACAGGCGTCTGTCGCCTCTCGGTGATCTCACCTTGAGGCAAGGAGGGGCCCTATCGCTCCGATATCATTCATCCTCCTTCACCAGTCTTTGACGGCTCGTCGTGAGGGCTATTCTGAACCTTTGGGTCTCGGATCTTTCCGTCCTAGAATACCAACTGCCAGTATTCCTGACTTCTAGCCAGCCCATTGAGCGGGCTCTAAACATCCCAAGATGCTGAACAATTGTAGTGAGTCGCTTATCCTTCCACCATGGTTCTCACTCAACTGACGCGGCTTAGGATTTTCCACTTCGTCTGTTCATATTTAGCATTCGCAACAGAACATCAACTGTGCCAACTTGATTGAAGCTTGAGAAGGCGCCCTACAACTCAGCCCAACTCTACATTCACTACTTACACTCTTCATACATATCTATTCCATCTATTGTTTCGACCACAACACAACTATACCAGACAACTCGAAGACCCCAGATTGAGATCTCTAAAATGGCATCGTCTTCCACCAAACTCCTCTGTCTAACAGGGCTCCCCGTTGAGATTGTGCTGGATATTTATCATCACCTAGATTTGGACAGCGTTTTCAACTTCTGCGCCACAGACAAGGCTCTCTTTCACGTGTTCACGCAGAGAAAAGCGTCCATTCTACTCCCGGTTCTTTCTCGAGAGTTCAGTCCTTTCGATGAACTCCTTCAGGTTTACACTGCATCAATCGAGGACTTGGACTACGTCGGAGGGCTGTATACGCCTCGCCGGATCATCTTCAAGCGCTATGTTGGAGATGTCGGCACGGTTCTCTCTGCACGACCCAAAACTTGGCCTCTACCATCAACAGGACCGCATGACGGCTTCATTCAGGTTGACAAGGTTGGAAAGCCGAATGCGCCCACGGCAACCAGCTTAAAGACGGTTGTGTTGACTGAGCGTGACTTGGCCCCTATCTTGCAGTATTGCCGGCTTGTTCAGGGATGGCAAGAGCGGTTTCCACAGATGAGATGGATCCACGAACCAGAAAATTGCCGGACCCTGCGACCTCATGAGTCGGAAAGATTCCGCAAGGCGTTCTACAGGTGGTGGATTTATGGCTTCTACTTTCACGGCGACTTTCCGAGGCCGCGAGTTGGCCTCCCAGAACCTTACGCGGACGACATTCGGACTAGTCAGCTACGGTATCACAACACCGGCGAATTGTTAGAGTTGATGGACTTGGTTGAATCGATGAAGGATGTAGTTCTACACTACCTTTGTCCTCGCCTCGATCCCAATCAACAACACGTGGGTGCGACCTTGAACAGGGCGAGTGGATTTCTAACGTGCTTGCAGGATGGCTGCGACTCGGCATTGATCGAGACTATCGATCGCCCTCACTCCATGTTGACCGGCTGGACCGACCAAAGCCGGTGGGGTCGCATCGTCAAGACCTATGCTAAGCTTGGCCCAAAAGAACTGATGCACTTTTACGAGAACATCTACAGTTATCCTCGCAAACGACTCATCACGGAAGTTCGACTTCAGAGCCCGACCTTTACCTTTGATCAAGAGTCAATTCAGATCGCCATCAGGTGCGTATTGGATGAACGGCGCTGGACTGAGAAGATGCCCAGCCTGGCAGAAGACGGCGTAGGGGGGATCATCGACTTTGATGACGAGCGGGATGAGGAGAGGGTCACGTTGAGAGGCGATGCCAGTCCCGACGGCTCACTTTCGCCTGGGCTCAAGCTCAGCCGGTCATTTTCCCAGTACTCCCCTCGAGGAGATGACGGGTCTCGATTGGAAGAGCCTCAACGCCAACCTTGGATGGGAGGGTACGGCCGGGCGCCTTTTGCTTTGAGTGCTATTACACCGTAGATATGGAATGCCTTTAGATGGTGTCATATTTGGAGCTTGAGAACTTAGGAGATGTCCCCCCCACCCAGCGTCAGTGCCTCCACTAACAAGTAGATACACAATACTGTCTTAAGCTACTGGTTGGTCGGGGGCGTTGGCGCTAAGTGCTCTAATGCCAGGAGGCTCATCAGCGCAGCGTCAATGGCTATAGATTAGCGACCGGGAATCTAAAATTTCAGGGACCCGAGTAGATGATATGTATGCGTCGATCTCAAGCAATTACCTCTAGCTGTATTGTTTTTGTTTTTTTTGTTTTTTGGCAGAAACGTCATCCATGAAAGACTCCTTCGTTCGGGAAACCCCATTAGTTTAAGTGAGTTCGTTTTGGTGTATTCTCACTGCCTAGCCCAGGAGACCCAGCCAGCTACTTGATGCTTTACAGCGAGAGAGAACACTAACCCCCCCCCGTCCCCTCCCATTGCAACGTTCGTTACTGGCCTTGACCTTGCCAAATGCGCTGCATCTCTAAACCAAGAAAAAAGTGAAGGTGAACCTGGTTTTGCTGTAGCATTTCCAGTCAGGGAGACGCAATAAGGGAGCCTCGATCGCTAGCGAAGTAGCGGGCTCGGTTCAGCTATTCTCACTAATAGCACTCGCTCCAGCGGGCCAGATCCCGGACCATCACTGGACCGCTGAGCCACTACGGGTTTCAGCGCCTAAGCAAGTTCCAGCCTCAAACCGCAGAGCCTCATCTCAGCATCTCACTTAGGTCGGCCAATCTACAGCCTCTCCTTACAGCCTCAACCTGCACGGCGCTGCGAGGCCCGCACAAGCCTCGGTTTCGCCTGACAAGGGTCTGGAGATCAACAACTCGCATGCTTACTGGGCTGGAGGACCTCGGTCGCTGCGCTTGGTCGCGAACGCGCTGTCTGGTTGTTTGTCGGTTTGGGGGATCTTTCTAGGTAAGCTGATAATGAATATTGCCAGCCTATTGCGCTCTCGGGTGTCTTCATTCTTTGTTTATGCGGGCTCTATGCTTGGCGTTTTCTTCGTCTTACTCCTTTGTCTTCATTCACTGGTGTTGTTGGTCCGGACGATGCGAGCCTGACACATCGCCTCATACGTCCAGCGACAGCCAATTTAGCCATCATTGCATTCTTAAACTTTGAGCGCGCAATTTGATTTCAAATTTGAATCGCACTTCTTTATATATACTTTTTTAGGCATTACTACGAAGGCTGACTCCTCCCCAGAGATCCACGCCGTCAAGTCGACCTCCTTGATCGGTTGCTTGCGCTCGTGGCCTTCTCAATCGTATTGAAGAGCCCCGGCGCTGCTGAACCCAGGCTGAGGGCTCCTTCCCAAGGCCACAATGGATACCAATGTCGCCACAGAACGTGAGGATCATCCCATGAAAGACGCCGAGACCTCAAACGGGGCCACTGAGGGCGGCGGTAATGGCGTCGACGACGATGATACAGCCTCAGAGGACAGCTATAGTAGCGATCCTGACCCTCAGGGCTTGGCTCTGGACCAGCTGCGGCGGCGAGGGTTGCTTCCAACTGGTTGTTGCTACGACGAGCGTATGAAGTTACATATGAATGCAGATTTCAGTCCAAATACACACCACCCCGAGGATCCCCGCCGCATTCATGAAATCTTCAAAGCTTTCAAGAAGAGCGGGCTCGTCTACAATGGCCCTGAATCTGAGCTGCCAAAGGTTCTCAGAGATTGTCCGACACGATATATGTGGCGGATACCTGCGCGCCCTGCGACCCGAGAAGAGATCTGCTTGGCTCATACTCCTGACCATCTAAGATGGGTCGAAAATTTAGACAATGCAAGCACGGCAGAGTTGCGAGAGTTGACGAAGCAGTATGACCAGGGACGAGAATCACTCTACGTCGGCAGCATGTCGCATCCGGTCGCGCTGCTCTCGACAGGAGGCGCCATTGAGACATGCAAGAATGTTGTGACGGGCAGGGTCAAGAACGCTTTCGCCGTCATCCGACCACCAGGCCACCACGCCGAGCATGATCAGCCAATGGGCTTCTGTTTCTTCAACAACGTTCCTGTGGCTGTCAGGGTGTGCCAGAAAGATTACCCCGAGATTTGTCGAAAGGTCCTCATTCTTGACTGGGACGTTCATCACGGGAACGGCATCCAGAATATCTTCTACGACGATCCCAACGTTCTCTACATCTCTATACACGTATACCAAAACGGTGCATTCTACCCCGGCAAACCTCCTAATCCGATGACGCCCGATGGTGGAATCGAAAACTGTGGTAGTGGCATGGGGCTTGGCAAAAACATCAACGTCGGCTGGCACGACCAGGGGATGGGCGATGGCGAGTATCTAGCAGCGTTTCAGAAGATTGTCATGCCTATCGCCCACGAGTTCAGCCCTGATCTTGTCGTCATCTCAGCAGGCTTCGACGCTGCAGACGGAGACGAACTTGGTGGTTGTTTCGTTTCGCCGTCCTGTTATGCGCACATGACACACATGCTAATGTCCCTCGCGGGTGGCAAGGTGGCAGTTTGCCTTGAAGGCGGCTATAATCTCAAGGCCATATCAGATTCCGCCGTCGCCGTCGCCCAAACCCTCATGGGCGAACCTCCGCCGAGGATGGAGATTCCCAAGATCAACAAGGAAGCCGCACGGATTCTGGGCAAGGTTCAGGCATATCAAGCGCCGTACTGGGAATGCATGCGCCCAGGAGTTGTCAGTATCCCGGAGGTCAGATCCCTCCACGCCAACCGCCTGCACGACGTCATTCGCAGTGCTCAACGTCAAGTGCTACAGGCTAAGCACAACATGATCCCGCTCTACATCCAGCGGGAGCAGATCTTCAAGTCATTTGAGAATCAGGTTCTCGTCACGGGGAGTCTTCACGAAGCGAGGAGAATCTTGGTTATCATCCACGACCCGTAAGACACGGCATTTTCGATTGTGCGAGCAGCCATAATAACCTTCACAGGCCTCAGCTTCTAGCTCAGCCGGACGTCGTCGATGTTTCCGTTGATCCTCATAATGCATGGGTGGTAAGGAAAGGCCTGCTCGTCGATTGCGGAACAGGTCTGACATATCTAGGTTGACGGTGTGACTGATTACATCGATTGGGCGGTCAGCCAGAAGTTCGGCGTAATGGACATCAACGTCCCTGCGTACATCAGTAACGATGAGGTGCGTACCATCCTTCTCGGCACAGCTCCCCTTTTAACTTTTTAGGACAACGATGCTTTTATACCCGGTTTCAAAGAGAAGGCCCTGCAAGAGCAAATTCAATCGCTAGTTTGTTACCTTTGGGACAATTATCTACAGCTCTATGACGCGGATGAGATCTTCCTCATGGGCGTCGGAAATGCTTATCTTGGCGTGAAAGTCCTTTTGATACAGAGAGGTAAGAGGCCCCCAACTCTTTCAGAAGCCGACTTCTGATTCGAAGCAGATTGCAAAACAAGAATCTCTGGTGTGGTCAACTTTGTTACTGGCAATCTCCGGCCAGTCAAATCAGACGTCGACGCCAATCTCTCACAGTGGTACAAGGATCACTCACGCATCTATGTCGCAGGCGACCATGCCTGCTGGTCCGATCCCGACTTGACCAGAAAGGTCAACAAGCGACGGTTTGGAGCTGTGGTAAAGAGCCCCGAGTTGGGCCTCAACAAGATGATGCAGGCACATGCGGCGGAGGCCAAGTCTTGGATCTTGGCAAGGGTGCTGGAGGACTCTGGAGGAGATACGACAGAGGATGAGAAGGCCTAGGAGCCACGTTATCAGAGACACCAGATACGGGAGGGGGGCTGGTGCTATCGCTGGTGCAGCACCGTGAGAGTGGAAATTTCGAAATCGATGTTTGACCTTTCCACATTTGTAGGGCAGGCAAGAGCAGGACGTATATAAATCATTGATTACAGAAGAGCCAACGAGCAGCATATCCGTTTGACGTATTCTAGGCGTGTTCGGAATCATGAGCTTTTGGGGGCGGATTGTCTCATGCATCGACTTATCCACGAATCGTTGATATGTGTATCTCAGGGGTGTGCTACAGTGTGCTTATACAGTGTTTGGTTTTCTTAACACAGTCTTTTTCTTCATCCTTATCATCCCTTATCGGGCCATCGGGATTCGAAATCTCCGACCTATTTTTCGAGAAGCTCGCTCCTGACAGTGAATCGCAGACATTCGCGACCCGCGCCACCCTTTCACGTACGATCAAACGGCCTATATTGACTAGTACTTGCTGCGCGCCTCGCGCTTTACTCCGACAATATGGATCGCGACCGAGACAATCGAGGAAGAAGGTGAGTCTTGTGATGACGTTTCTGTTCTTTCATCAAACATCCATCGGCGTATTATTCCCTGCTTGGTTTGGCATCATCGATACATCTATATGCTTGCTGCTGCTTGATTCTCGCTCCCTTTCAACTTCTCTCAGGCTTGCGGCTGTAGGCTTCTCTTTGGGCTGGGCACAGGAAGCGTTAGCGCAGCGTCCGGAATCACGACGTCGAGGACTGCGCAATGGAACCGAACCGATCTTTGGTCAATCAAATGTCGAAGGGAAGGGACCTTGGGAGGTTTTCCGTCGACGATCCGCCTCAAGCCTCTGAAGGTTCTAAGCCTGAGAAGCCGAATAACGATGGACGGCCTTCCACACAACTCTCTCTGAACGGCCGGTCCCATATCGAGAATGACGGCTTCTTTCGGACAGACCATGACGACGGCGCATATGGTTAGAAACACCTGCACATGACACAGGGCCATGATGCAACGGAACTACAACCAAAGCCTGAGAGCGAATGCTCATACCGGCTATATCCAGAGAGTGGCTAGAGCGACCAGTCTGAGGGAGGTTCGTTCCTAATAGTCGAGTCGGACCCTGATAATCCCGGCATCCTTCATGAAATTGCTCCAGAACTCATGGAAAGAGAACGTCAGCCCTACGCCCTCAATGGACATCAGTCCAGCGCCATCTCGTCGGCTCGCCTGCATGGGAATCCAGTCAACACGTTTCGCTGCATGGTCAATGGCAAAGGCATCTGGGCCCGATGCACCGTTCACCTCCCCGGGAACGGTTTGGAGCATCGCTTTGCGATCCGAAGAATTCGAGAGCTTCTAGGAAAAGTCTCAGCAAAAGATAAGACCTACCGGAAGGCAGTTTGGCGGAGAGTGAGGGAGGCCCCCCTAACGCGTCCATCGTCATTCCCAGACTCAGCATCGCCGAACCCGCAGGAGGTTCCTGAACTTTCGCCATCGCAGGGTCTTCCCTTACAGTCGACAAGAAAACCACATGGAAGATTACGATTTCCTTGGTTCGACCGGCGGACCCCTTCCGTGCAAACAACTTCGAAGACATCCAGTGTTAGGGAGTGCTTGGAGAACCAGAGAATTGCAAGAGCAAATCTCCCAGAACTCATGAAGACGGGGTCTCGGTCCTCCAAGTAGACTCAATCATCCTTCTTGACCCTTAGATTCAAAGGACGTGTCATGAGGAAAGACTGAAAGGCCAGCTTAGTCTGATCAGAGCAGCAGCGAGCCGACTTGGGAACAAGCAATACATTCTTTCTTTTTCTTTATCTTCTTGATTCTTATTCCTTTCGTTTTTCAGCGCTTGTTTTGAAGACACATCTTGAAACGTAAGGCAGAAGCTAACCTATTGGAAGATACGATGACGGAGAAGTCGTAAGGTACGGTGCGGGAGAATCTTGGAGGCCAACCCCTCGCGGTGGAGATCGATCTCCGAGACGACCACGCAGTCCAGTCAGAGACAGGCCAAGGAGTCCACGGCCAAGAAGCCCACGTCCTCGTAGCCCCCCAATGCCTTCAGGATCCGATAGTTACGTTCCGGGACGATATCCCCCGCGTCGTAGGTCAAGAAGTGGAGGCGATCGCTACCGGAGAGACCGTTCAAGAGATCGGGAAAGTCCACGCAGACGAGAGCGAAGTCGATCCCCGATACGGCGACCGTCTCCTCGACGTAGTTTATCAAGGAGAGGTTCTCCCATTCGAGGTGACCGATACGGAGGACGTTCTCCTGCTCGGGGCGCTTGGCTACGAGACCGCGATAACGATCGAGATCGAATCAGGGATCGGGAGATGGATCGTGAACGAGTACGAGATCGCGAGAACGATCGTCCTTTTGAACGACGCGATGACAGGTGAGCGCGAACTACCCGTCAACCCATTCTCGGACGCTAATTTTTTTTTTCTTGCAGACGACGATCCAGATCGCCTTTCAATCGAGAGCGCCGCGATAGATCGCCAGTGCCCGGCCCTCGAGGCGGCTCGTACAGGCCCAGATCACGATCTCCGGATCGGCGTGGTGGAGATAGATATCAATCGTACAGGCGAGCCTCTCCACCTCGAGAGTCTGGAGTTTCCTCAGCAATAACCTCGCAATCAGCGTCCGGAAGATCATCCCCTCGCCCAAGCTCGACTAGAGCCCGGTCGCCACTGCCGCTTCGGTCTCGAGAAGACTCGCCCTACACTTCTGGCACATCCGGACCAGCCCCTCCGAGGGATCCAAGAGACGGTCCGCGACCCCTACCGTACGATACAGCTCCACCAACTTCGAGATCGCCACCTCGAGGCCCTGCAGCGTTGAGAGCACCCCCCACCGGTCCAGCTGCGAATAGGACCTTTACCGCGCCAGCACAGTCTCCAGTTCCATCTGCAACCAGCCGACATCCGCAAACCCCCGCTGCTCCCGCTCACCGTTCAGGAACCGCGAGTCCTACACATCCCCCGTCTGGCCCGCGTGGTTATGTTCCACCGACCAGGGGCGGATATAGTTCTCGTGGACGTGGTGGATGGAACCAACCACCCACAAGGCACATATCTGGACCTTCTCCCACCCCTTCAACCCCAAATGGGCCATCGATCATCCCTACGGGGCCTAGAGCAACTCCTTCTAACGGACCTGCGTCTACGCCCACGCAAGCTCGGCCATTCAACCCTCCTACGGGACCATCAGCCCAGCATGCTAGTGGTCCGAGACAAACATTGGCTCAGAGCATGCTAGCAACTCTGCCGCCTATCATCCCTGGAGGGAAGCTGGATCCGGCAATGACGCCAGTCCTTCTGGGTGTCACACGAGAACTGGAACCTCACTACAGGAAGCTCAAAGATGAAGAAGAGAAGCTTCGAGATGAACTCCATGCTAAGCAAGAACGCCTGCGTAAGAGCCTGTACACGTGGGACAGGCTTGAGCGTGAATCAAGGGCTTGGGAGATGCGCAGCGATTTGAGCGAGAGGAGCATGAAGAACCTTGCAGGCGAAGGGATGGGCGGTGCTGCGTTCTGAAACGCTGTAACAGGAGAGCGTTTATTATAAGAGATTTTTGATAGTCATCAGGAGTCACGGTAGAAGTCAAGGTAGGGGCGTTATTCACTTTCGAGCGCGCGCATTGCAGGAGGGAAAGATCCAGGCCAGAGGCGTTTGGACTTGGCGTCTACTATTATAGCGACTTTATGAGTGTATTCAGAAGACACCGCTAGTGTAAATCAACATCATGTAACATGCGGGACACCATCGGCTGCTATTACGAATTGAGCCTTAAAATTACCACTTGGGAGCAGTCCAATGCTGATGCCGAAACCGATCGTTATCAAAATTATTTTACAGTCGTCAGGCTGAAGTTTCTTTTCCACGACTACTCCATAAGCTCCAGGGTAACCCTAAGGTCGAGATTGAAGAACCCACGACGTTACTCTACTCCTGAAGAAACCAGTTCCCTGTGCCCTAGGCCATGAATTGGGTTCTTTTCGCCCTTTTAACATAATCTTCCCATGCCAGATTCGACTTTCGTTGGCACAGCGTTCGTTCCCTTCGCCCGAACCATTGGACTCTATACGCTCCTTAGGTGGGTGATTCGGCTTTGATAAACGTCCTACATGACCGCCCGAACTCATCATTCAAGTGCGTGTATGCTCTGGTGTTGAAACGTATTCCTGTATTAGAGTATCAGTCCCCGAGGCTCTTGCGACGTTGAATTTGAATAGAGCGATTTGCGGAAAGTTACGTAGTACTACGTTGCACACCACACATCTCTCAAGGCTCCGACGCCAGGTTAGCAACCCCATGCAATACCCAATTCTCAGTAATAGTCACTTGATGGATGATTTTCCAGTGCTTTATGGCGTCCCAATAATGGAAATCTCACTAATAGTATTGCATGAATTCAAGCAATTAAATCTTTATTTAGCCCAACCTTGACCTGTAGCTGTCCCTGGAAGCGTGAGCTCATGATTCCGATGCCTCTAAATAGCAAACTAGGCACAACAAGACAACCAAACGCCTTCCCGCAAGGTAATTCCCGATTCGTTTTCTTCGTATCATGTTCCCTTGGTAGATCATATCTCGTCTGAGGGAAACGCGTCCTGTCGTGCGCGAAAATCATAAGTAATACAGGGGAAGTGTGGAGAATGGACGGTCGTTGATTTTCAAGAGGCGAAAAGATGACGTGTGACTTTGAAAAAGTCGTGAAAGCGTCTTCGATTACCGCCAGACAAAGACTGTATCATCGTCTTCCCTATCGCCGTCCCATTCGTCGTCGGAATCGGCGTGGCCTTCGTCGAGGAAGTCCTCCATACCGTATTGCAACTCCCTGGGCTTTTGGTTATCGAAAACGATGGAAACAATGTTGCAAAGGCCTTGAATGCAAACCCTGAGTTCCTCAGCGGTGTCGTCCTCGATGGGTTGCTGGTTGTCTTCGCTATGTGAAGCCCCCTGCTCGCCCTCTACCTCAGAACTAAGCATATCCACATCGGTGTCGGGTTCCCGATACTGCGGGCGATCCTGCAAATGCCGCAGACCTCTCGGACCAGTACTTTGCCGGGAGTCCGATTCGGAAATTGTCTCGGTCAGTATTCCACTACGCTGTGAAGGCTCGTGGGCTCGAAGTTTCCTTTTTTTGGATGCGAGCTGGGGAGCTTCAGCTTCAGCTGGTGGTTGACGTATGGAGGGATTGTTCCTTGGCGGCACAAAGGGACGCAAGAAGACTCTATCCAATATCTTTCGCCATTTGTGTCGCATGTCCGCGCGGGCCTTCCACGGAATGTTGAGCATGGTTTTTAATCCAAGATGCCTCAAGTTTGGTAGATCAGCCGCGCTGTCGACTAACGATTGCAGAAACATTTCTGCTGCTTCGACGCTCCAATGCCGAACGTGCTCAAAATCAATCACGCGGATGCTGCTCGGCCATTTGGGAACCTGATTCGGAAGTAAGGCCTGATCGTATAGAGGATCCGCATCACTCCTCACGAGCGATACGGAGCTGTGATGGCGGTAATATGTAAGGTTCATCTGCAAATCTTCCAGTTGAGGACAGGCGTCAGCCAAAGTAGTTAGAAAGGACATGTCCAATGACTGATTGTGCGATAGCACAAGTCTACGTAGATGTCCGCCATGAGATTGTAGAAATTGTCCTAGCTCTTCGGACTTGATCTCCCAGCAATTGATTAGACTCAAATGAACGAGATTCTTTGGCAAGAGTGGGAGTAGTCGGTCGTTCATGACCGTTGAAGATTCAAAGACGAGATGCTTGAGCGATTTTAGTTGCGAGACGGCTTCCGCGATCGAGTCAACGACGGCGGCATCTTCATTGTACAGCTGCTCTTCGGCCTCTTCGTCGCCTTCCTTGGGCCTCGGCTTGTGCAAGGATGGCACTTGGAAATTGGTGAAGCTCATCTTGGTAACACGAGAAAATGAGGGCTCCTGGTGTATACCGGCGAGGTCTTGGATGGTCGGGACGTGCCCTCCTAAAAGTCTTCCACTCCATTCCCAGCTGTCGAGCATCGTATGATATGGCTTTGGGTCCATAGTGCTTGAAGATTCCGTAGCGGGTAGAAGTGCTCGAAAAATGTCCTCGGTGTAATGCCACCTTACCGTGCGGTCCAGCTCGCGATAGGGCGGTTGATCGTATTGAGTGAAGAACTCAAGATCCTTGAGTTGGGGAAGCGGGTGAATAAGTCTATACAGCAGAGCCGGCGGAACAATCGAGATATCGAGGCAGAGAGACTTGATCTTGACTCGATAATTGAAACGAGTTTCCGCAAGAGGACGCTCTAACAATGCGACTAGCCGTTTTGCCTTGGTGGGACTTATGATAGGCGGGGCCTCGTAAAGAGCTGTCAAAGCAGCTTCGGAGAAAGCCTTGCAGGTCGTGGCCGCACTTATCAACCAACTGGCATCAAGGCTGTCGAGACCGGTGGCAGCCGCATAGTAGAATATGTCAACCCATGCACGATATGGCATCTTTGGGTCTTGCCAATCCGGGATGACGCCCTGGATAATTGGGTCTTCCGGAGGGGGCGACATCATTCGTCTTTTCTTAGCAGAGCTGGGCGCTTTCTTCAATCGACTTTGGTTTCTTATCGTTGCCCTACGCCGAGGTGTCCCACCTTCGGTAGCAGTACCGGATCGTCCACGCCGCTGGAGCGAGGCAGAAACCGCTGCCTGGCGGGTAATTCGGTGACTGGATTCATCCTCTCTGAAACTGCTCGTGCCTACACGGCGGCGCGAAGTGGACATGAATCGAGGATCAAATCCAACGGCAGCGTCGGACTCATTTCCGTCGTCAACGAACGAGGGAGAGCCTGAGCTGTCCTCGGCACTTGAGAGGCCTCTTTGAGCGTTTGGTTTTGAGCGTCTTCGATTCGAGCGTCGGGGGCGGCGGGTGCCAATTACACGGACTTTGCGACTCGAAGGGCGGGGAGTCGCACGCTCGTCATTATCAAGTTGCCTGGCAGCTCGCGTTCGCACCATTGTAAAGGACAATCTGGGGTAACCAACATGTCAGCAACTCATAGAGCCGACTAGAATGTGAGGGGGGGAGTGAAGATACCAAACTATATTCATAGAGTGTCGAATGGCAGCCGGCGCAAAGTGGTTGAGGACGCACTTAGGCGATGAATCCAGTTTAAAGGTTATCGGCATCCGTGCCCGGGTCGTTGGAGAACTGACTGTGCATGTGTTCTATAGAAGAGAAAAAGTCGTAGGAGCCTTTGCTTAAGTCTGAAGAAATGCCCTGTCCAAAGAAAACAACAACCAAGTCTGCACGAAGGTGGTGTTGTGAGAGAATGGATGAAGTTGAAAGATGGTTAGAGGGGCAAAGTTGAGCCTGGTGCCTGTGGAAAAGCTCAGCCTTGCGTTAGCGCATTCCTTGTGGGTCTTCCGGTTTGGGTGGAGATAGGTACGTACCTACCTCAGGAGGGAGGCGCTCTGCTACATGCCATGAATTGCTGTGAATTGGGAAGTCAAAAATCAAACTCGGGTAATTTTAAAAAACAAGACTTTCTCCGAATATAAGATTCAGACATGATTTTCATTCAGAACTGATAATCAATGATTCGTTTTGAAAAAAAAAAAAA
>JAMYIC010001038.1:20462-45110 GCA_024112705.1 Microcera coccophila
GATTTCACTTTTTTGGACCCTCCAACCATCTGAAGTCTCAGCATGTTTCTTTTTGTGCAGCCTCTGTGCTATGCCTAATTCTCGGCTTTGTATCTCAATAGCCTCCTGTTGCTTCTTCTACCTAGTTACCAAGCCGCAAGAATAAGAGTGTGGACTCAATAACAATCGCGTCTTCCAGCGTTAACATGCAGGGAGAGAAGGCCAGTGACTCCAAGAATCTATTAGAGCCAAGACGAAGAGGCTGTGTGTCAATGAGCGCTCACGGATAGCTGCATATCGATGGCAAACTTTACCACAGTATCTTTTCAGCTCAGTAAAATGGGAAGAAAGGAGTCTGAAGGGATGAATGCTTTTCTTTAATTACGAAACTGGTAGAAGTTTGTCAGGTTCAAGAATGACATGCAAGAGAAATAGTGATTCGGACAGTTTTAGCACCTATAAGAGCCGAGATCATCAGTCAATTTGTTCAGTTAATTACCGAGACATTTGAAAATGAATTTAATCGTTTCACTGAGCCACATCGTTACTGCTTGGCGGCGATGGCTCTCCCTCATGGGCGTAGGACATGCAACTGGCGTATCCAACTGTTTAGGAATTTTTGTAAGCTGACGCGGCCGAGATGCACGATAAAGAGAGAACCAATCTGCTCTATGGTTTTCCAAGTAACTACCAAGAGGATTTGAATATGACTTTAGGCATTAGTTGGCGGTAGTTAATTCTCTTTACGGAGTAAGACATGATGAACTAAGTCATATTGGCACTTCGTTCACGAGTGGATATTGCAAGGCTATGCAAAGATTTAAATCGCATCTGATCACATTACCGTAGCTACACAGTTCCAAAGAGAATATCCCGTCTTTTGTCCAGAGATATCATGGGCGATGGCGTTGTCACAGCCTTGCGCATCACGGTTCATAGCTTGAGCCTCCTCAGGTTTCACAGGATGGAAGCCATGATCATGGTCAGCAATCGCTCGCACTGTGAGATTGAATAGCCAGAACGAGACGCGATCATAGAGTTGTGCTGCCACGTATGTCTTATCGGCACGCTAATTTCTCTCCTCCTATGGTAATAATATACGGGCTAATTAGTCAAATTTTTGAGTTTAAGATGTCGTCGGTACTGTTTAATCTCCTCCCACCAACACTACAGACAACTGGACAGTGTGAGTGTATATTACGAGAATCCCACGTCTGGACCCTCAGCAGCCAGTTTTCTTTCTTCATCTACCATTTAAGAGATAATCTATATCGGCAAGGGAACGCGTGTTGTAAATGGAAAGACCTTTAGTAGCGCCTGCCCGCCTCTCAACAGTCTCCACATGGCGAAAACCGCAACAAAGGAGCTAATTTCTCGACTTTTGATATTCTCAGCTTCACCGCTGCTCAAGACTATCTGGACATCCTTCTCAAGCATGGTATTGATCCTCATCTTTCTCTTGAAGCAATTCGCGAAACGCCATCCCTGGTCAGCATCTTACAATAATTCCCACAGCGTTTCTCGTCCGCCGGCGACATTAAAACTTGTATTTGGCCTCCTTCCGCTTGTCCTGCCTCTCTTGGTCAGTCTTCAGCCGCTTCCGGCTCTCCTGGGAGATCATCTCGCTCAGTTCTTCGTCGTACGCCCACTTTGCCCCAATGCCTTCCTTTTTTCGGCCCTCCTCGAACTTACGCCTCAGCTCATCCTTGCTGAGGCCGTCACCTGACTGGAGGTTGTCGACGTCGAGAGCAACGTCAATGTCACCGGGCTTCTTGCGCTTTCGGGAGTCTTCTTCGGCACCCAGGACGGACATGCCGGAGCGTTGTGCGGCCTTGAGGTCGTAGACGCGATCGCTACCGAAGAAGCCTTCGGCACGAACTTGTCTTTCGGGGAGGACCGTGTACGCGGAGCGAGGTGCAGTAGAGTCTTCTGTGTCGTAGCCTCTGCGTTCCTTTCGAAGATCCATTTCACCAGCAATGGACGTTTCCACCCCGGCGCCATAATCGGGCTGCACTGTGCTTGCATAACCGCCAGGCGTTTCGAGTCCGCTGGGGGTCTCGAGGCCGCCGGGGACATCCTCGTCTTCTTCCTCATCCTCACCCTCCTCTTCGGACTCTTCTTCTTCAGATTCCTCTTCGCGAGGTTGCAGCTCGCCCCAGAGATTTCGCTCAATGGGCTCGCCGTTGTGGACGAGAGGCTGTGTCGCCGCTGCCGCGGCCTGGGCCTGAGCGCCATTCGGTGCGGTCAGGCCAAAGACGTCACCTCCGTAAAGTGGACGGTTGAATTCGTCGACGGGAGGTTTGCCCCAGCCGCCAGGATGGAAGCCCCAAGAGCCTCCTGGTGGTGGTGGCGCGTTCAGTCCAGGAATTTTTATGGTGGGGTACGACGGCGGAGGCCCGAATCGTTGTTGGTTGATCAACCACGGCGGTGGTGCTCCAGGAGGCATACCCAGGGCCTCCTTGGTTCCTTCGGTGAGGTCGCCGGGACGGAAGTGCTGGTAGTCCACCTCAGTCTCCTTGCCCTCGTAATACACCTCGCCGAACCGCGTCAACTCTGGCTTCGTCTGGAATCGGAAAAAGGCATCGTAGAGCTTCTGGTAATCGATATCGAGTTTCCCCATTTTCGGCGCCACCCTCTCGCGTTGCTTCTGCTTTAGCGACTGCTCTGCCTGCTTCTCGAGAACCGCATCGCGCATCTCTGTAATCCCAGTCTCCGCAATAAACTTGGGTAGTCGGAACGGCGGCTTCTCGATACCACGCTTGGACGACAGGTACTCCCTCTTCAGCGACCAATGTGGGGGTACGGGCACCACGTTTCGTTGCGCCTTGATTTGGACGAGCAGGCGGGGGTCGGATGAGGACACATCTTGCCACTCCACGACCTCGGGGATGCTGACGAGAGCCTTGAGCTCGGCGACGGAGAGCTTGCTAAGCTGCTTCCTCTTCTTTTTCGAGAGTTTGGTCTGTCCGGTGTTCTCTTCTTCCTCGTCGGGGATATCGTCGTCGTCACCCCATAGAACCTCTCCTTGGTTTCCTGCATTTGCTTCCTTTGCAATCTCGTCCTCCTCTAGTGACGCACCAAACTTGGAGAAAATGTCTTTAAACATGCTGAAGGCTGGGTCATCGTCGAGGCCGTCCTCGGCAACAGGCCCATCCGCGGGCACAGCCTCGTTCGACTCGCTTTTCTTAACTTCGAGGCTGGACTCTGGCTTCGCTTCAACGTCGGGCCCTTCGGACTTGTCGTCGGTCTTGTCGTCGGCCTTGGGGGTCACAGCCTGCGGCGCGTTAGCATTGCTGGCGCAAATCGGAAAAGACGCGACGAGGGCGCGCACCTCAGCTTGGGCCTTCTTCTGCTCCTTCTTCTTCGCCCTCCTCATCTGGTTCTTGGTCATCTTTGGGGCCGCCATGACGAGTTCGAAGTTGACGACGAGGTCGTCGCAGAGAAGTGTCTCGAGTACGCTGCTGGGTTGGAGGCTTGGGTGGTGAGCTGGAAGAGGGCGTAGAGGCCGGCGAGCGCAATGATGGATCGCTTCGGGTCACTTCCCATGCCCGTGAGAAGAGCTCGAGGGAGGGGGCGAGAGGAAGGGAAGGAAGGAAGGCCAGAGACGTGGCCGAAGTCTGGATGATGGAAGTGATGAGCAAATGTGACCAAGCAATTCGAGATGCGCTAAAGAAATGAATTCCAGGCTCGTCAGTGGAGTATTTGCCAGCACCCTTCGCAGCCTCGCGACTCCTGCCTAAGAGAAAAGTCTGGACGAACGCCGTGGGCGCGGCTAGGGTGGCGCGCGCTGTTATCGGCTTATCTGATCGCGGCTATCGGCTGAAGCGCGGGCCAGGCAATCTATACCCCTTTTTAGCCCACGCCATCTCCCATTTTAGAAAACGCCACTAAGAGACGACGCCAGACGCAAGACCAGGGACGCCCACGTTCAATTTGCAGCTCGATTTCGGCGACTTATCCTGCGGAATTTCTTTGGGCGACGGCAATTTGTATGGCGTCGCAGATCCTCTTTCAATCCACGCAACTTGTTGTTAGAACGAGTATACGAGGCCAAATGCGTCCGTCATAGTCCTCTTTTACCTTTTTGTCATTCTCCTCGTATCCGTCACTCGTTTAAGTTTCGACTGCCCCCCACCATTCCGAAGTGCTTCGCCTGTTTGCTACTTCGTACGTGGAAGTTTCACGGCTGACGCAGCCTCGCCATAACCTGTCCGCCAAACCCTCACTTACCAACAACCGGCGATGGAGAAGTTCCCCGATCATGTCGATGCGTCTTATACGAGCCATGGCAATGGCGTCGCTACCGCGAGAACACCAAGCCCGTTCAAGGGTGCGAATGGAGGCCCGTCTCGAGCCTCCGAGCGATGGCTTCCCGTTTCGAGAACCGACAGCCAGTCCAATGGTCTAGGATGGTCGGCAGCTGGAAGGACTCACACTCGACAGAAGAGCCTCGGCGAAGCCCTTCACACGATTAGAACTCGCAGTGGCAGTGTCAGCCAAAACGCTCACGAACTTGCCGACGCATTGCGCGCCCCAGTCTCACCTAAGCTCATCGTACGCGATCCTCTCCTGTCCTTAGGCCTCGATTGTCGAGATCACTATGCTGACGTTGTACCGGCCAGATCTTGTGTGTCATGTGGTACACCTCGTCCGCCCTTACCAATACCTCGTCCAAGTCCATCTTGAACGCCTTCGACATGCCCGCCACCCTGACCATTATCCAATTCGCATTCGTCTCATCGCTATGCATATTCATGGCCTGGCTCGCGACCCTGTTCCCCGTCTTGCGGACGAAGGTCGCGGCGCTCAAACATCCCATACGAAAGCCGAGCCGACATGTCATCATGACCACGCTTCCTCTGGCCGCCTTTCAAATCGGCGGCCACTTGCTGAGCTCGACCGCGACGTCCAAGATCCCGGTCTCAATGGTGCACACAATTAAAGGACTCTCGCCGCTTTTCACAGTCCTCGCTTACCGATTCATATACGATATTCGATACCCCACGGCGACTTACTTGTCTCTGATTCCCCTCACACTCGGTGTCATGTTGGCTTGTTCGGGGAAACTAACCTACGGTGGTCAGCTTATGGGCATCATCCATGCGTTGCTGGCTACTCTCATCTTCGTCACGCAAAACATCGTCTCCAAGAAGCTCTTCAACGAGGCCGCAAAGGCTGAGGCGGAAGCCCCTGGCCATCTGACAAAGAAGCTGGACAAGCTCAACTTGCTGTGCTATTCCTCTGGGATGGCCTTTATCGTCACCTTGCCTATCTGGTTTTGGTCCGAGGGCGTCACCCTGCTGAAGGAGTTTTACCATGAAGGCGCAATCGATCTTACCGAAAATCCAAACTCCATGGATCATGGACGCCTATGTCTTGAGTTTGTGTTCAACGGCGTCTTCCACTTTGGTCAAAATATCTTGGCATTCATCCTCTTATCCATGGTTTCGCCCGTCACCTACTCCGTCGCCAGCCTGATCAAGCGCGTCTTCGTCATCGTCTTGGCACTCGTTTGGTTCAGAAGCCCGACGACCCCCATCCAAGGATTCGGTATCGCCCTTACCTTCCTGGGGCTCTACCTGTACGATCGGACCAGCGAGAGCAACAAGGCCGACCGAAAAGCACAGATGATGGCCCAAGGAAACAAGTCGCCTCTTCTTCCTCTGACGTCTAACAGCATGCGCTCATCGCCTCTATCAATCTCTCCTCAGATCAGGGTTACAAATGCTCACCCCTATACTGACGGCTTCTTCGGCAACAGCACAAGCGAGGATTCGAAAAAGACAGACGAGTCAGGATCCAGGGGACGAGCGAGAGGCTCCAGTAGTGCAGGTTGGCTGCCCCCCGGTACCAAGCAGGAAGATACATGGCGAAAGAGCGATCGGGGTGTTGGTTTAGGTGTATCATGAGCTTGTGCAACATTTTCCATTCTTCAACAGGTCACAAGATTTAAGCATTTTCAAAAGGGTTCGAGACCCTTGATCAAACAGGAGGCTATATAGACTAAGATTTTTTGGGACATACATGGGTCACTGGCGTTGCGAGGTTCGACGGCTCTATGGAGGGCATGTCCTATACCAAGAAACTTGTATCATTGCATGGATACGGATGGAATTCCGGGACAATAGACGGAACGCCTTGTTGTTCTGCGGTACGAATTGGTCGAAGGACGTTCATGAAAATTCGCTCGCACTGTCACCCTCGATCGTGAACGCTAATCTATCAACCACTCCTCAACTTCAACCCCTATACTCCTCCCAACCCCTCTCACAACCTCCCACCCAACATTGATCCTCCACTTCCCACCCCTATCCATCACGTCCCCTGCCCCTCCAACTCTAACCAACAACCTCAAACTCGCCAACGTCGCTACCGCCATGCCGACATCGCCGTCCAAGCCCGCAGCTCCGACACCACTCCCATCCGCCCACTCCGTCCTCACGGCTGCGAAAATCGCCATCATGCGCTCCAGAATAAAGGCGTGCGCGCCGAGGAGTTTGCGGGCAATCTTGCGGTGTTTGCTGCGCGGTGTGCCCCGGGTAGATGTGCCGCCACGGCGACGCTTGCGGCCGTGGTAGGCGGTTGAGAAGAGGGTAAGATCGTGGCGAGTTGCGTTATGGGAGGCCAGGTAGGCGGCGAGGAGGAGGAGACGGGCGGTTGTAGGGAGGAGGTTAGAGAGGTCTGTTGAGGGTCTTGAGGTTGCGAGAACGGGGGCGCTATCAGGAACAGCTCCCGTGCGGACGGACACGATGCTCGGGTTCAGCAACGACTCGTCTTGAAAATGTGTCCTCCCTGCAATGAGCAGCTTCGAGAATTCCTTCGGCGTGTGCGTCCCCGCTACTATAGGCGCTGTGAAGCGCGGCCAAAGCGCATGGCAACTGTGTCGAAAAGAGGGCAGCGTTCGCGAGGCAGACTTCGTGAGCGAATCGTGAACTGCGGCGCAGAAGCGAGTCCACAGATCGGTGGTTTCTTGCTGCTTCGTTCCTGATATCGGTTCAGGGGGTGTGAGGGCGAGGATCCGGACAAAGTCTTGCTTGGCGTAGGGTGGGAAGTGGAGGTGTGCCGATGTAGGGGCGCGGAGGAAGCTTGCGGGGGGGCATGTGACGATGAAGACGCAGGTTAAGCACGGTATCTGTAAGCATAAGGTGTCAGAACAGAAGCTGAATGACCAGACGGAGACTTACTAGTTCTGATAATCGTGCCAGGGCCGGCAGCAACGTCGGCGGCGCATCCCTCTGTCTATCAATCCCATCCAAAACCAGCACGAACCTCCACCCCGGCTCTCGACTTGGATACTTCAACATCCTAACCAACTCCACAGCCAACTGCGCCAGACTCTCGCACCGCTTCGGCACATCCTCCCAACTCAGCGCCTCGGCGACACCGCCAACGATGCGCTCAAAGAGATGTCTCCCAGTAATGCACTGGACCGCATTGACGATGGCATACTGCAAGCCCGAGGCCTGAATGTCGAAGAAGATGTTCGAGCAGAGGGAGCGGAGAAGATTCTCGGTGATGGCGGATTTACCGGTTGCCGTTGTACCGTGCAGGACGAGGTTGCGACATGGTGCGGCTTCGGGCTGGTGGTGATGTTAGCGGGAGTTGGGAGGCGAGTCCGGGAGGATTGTACGTAGACGAGGGTGGCCAGAGAACGGATTTGGCGCTCACGGCAAGGGAACGCTGCAAACAGTGGTGTCAGAGTAGCTTCGTCTGGTAATTTGAAGGGAGTTGCCATTGCTGGCTTGCTGCGGTCGCTATCGTTGAATTCATGAATTTCGAGGTTCATGAGGAGACGCGATTAACGCGTCTAGGAATCTACGTCACTCGGGAAAATCTCGGCCAAGAACTTGAAAGGTCTAGTCGCTCCTTCTTCGTTAGAGGATAGGCAAATTACTTATCAGCGCATATGTACAGCTTCTCCCTTGTTCAATTATCTACAGCTCTTTGCTTTTAAACTAGTGGAACATCTAATTTCTTGATACCAGGATTCGATTTCGAGCCCTATCCTCAGTTGCTCCTAAACGCCTCGCCGTTATCAAAACAAAGCCACATGACGGTCCCTTTTAACCCATTTGCTTTTGGCAAGAGCTGTTTCTTGGAACACCCTCTCATACCCTCTGTTCCATTCCAACATCACGCTGTTCGTGTCGTCAATCAACTCGAAGGCATTCCACGTTGGTCGATCTACCCCTTGACCGCTTTGCGTCGATGTGACACCTCTGCCTTTTCCTGGTGCCTGTATGGTGATCTTTTTGTCGTCAAAGATCCAGTTCTTTCGAAGGTCGCTGGCAATCACCTCGGTAAACTTGATTGTCTGTGGATTGAGTTGTAGCGCTTCCGCAGAAGGTGATTGTAGGCCTTCAAAAAGCTGAGCCGTGTCACTGAGGTCTCTTATCTCTGTAAAATTAGACTTCAGAAAGTCGAGGACGTGACCCCGAGCTGTGACAATGCCTTCTCGTAAGTCCCTCAGCAACTGAGCTACATCCTTCCAAGCTGAGGACGACGATTGTACTATTGATACAGCCCTAAAGGAGGGCCACATGTCGTTGATTACTGCCAGCAGTTGCCTTGTCAGATGGATGCTTTCATTGACGAAGACGGCTCCCTTGTGGCGCCATAGCAGTAGGCCTCCTATGATGGCCTTCATCACCATGGCCACCTGTGGTAGGTCCCCTTCCGCTAGCTGGTAGGGAACGGGACCTCGGTTAAGAGACTTGCTCAGCGCTACGACGTAAACGTCAACCAAGGGGAAAGCATGCCCCGGGTCAATGAACGATGCTTTGACAATGGCTGGAAACATTGTTCCGAGAATGAATCCCCGGGTCCCTGGAGTTTTCAGCCCCTTTCGCAGCATTTTGACCTCATCATCGAGTCTGTTATTCATCACTGCCATTTTGGCGTTGTTGAGAAGAAAGTGAAATAACTGCTGTGCAACCTTGGTATCACCCTCGCTCAGACGAAGGTCGTAAGACATCATGGTAGCAATCTGGAGTTGAGGATCCTGCCCCGATGGCGAGTACTCCGCACTGATCTGGTAGTAGAAGTCATCAACTGTGCAGAGCTCTGAACCATGTGTCTTAATGAGGGCAATAATATGCCGAACAAAGACCACATAGCTGGGATGCTCCGAGGCATCATAGACGATGGCGCGCAGATCTCCCTTCATCTGTTGCATCACCGTCTTCAAAGTCTTGGCATGCTCTGATAGAAGGATTTTCTTGAGTGACGGTCCAGCATCGCGGTGTGATCTCCGCATCCACGAGATCGCAAACTCGAACAAATCTCGATTGCTGCTGTAGTCCGGATTGATCGTAAGGCCCAATACAGCTTCTGGGACAATCTCCTTCTGGTGCATCCTCAATTGTTCGGCCAGGTGGTTTTCGTAAAACAAGTACTGGCGTGGCTTGACAATTGACAGAGCCCATAGCTCGGATACCGTGAAGCCGGCATCAGAGAAGTCGTTGAAGCCGTATTTGAAAAGTGTAACCACAAAAAGGACCAGAAACTTGCGCTGGTCTAGCATGAGGTCTCCCGGAGCACTATCAAACAGCCCGTACTTGCCGCCTTTGAACATGTCTGAAAGTCTCAAGAGGCCACCAGCCATGAAATTCCCTCCTAGTCTAGCTGCAAGAATAATCACTTGCTCTATACAGTTGGCTTTTTCAATCGCTGCCAGACCTAGCCCTTCGCTGCTTCTACAGGAGGACAGGATACATCTTGCCATTGAGAAAAATGCCCTGGAGATGTCATGATCCAGAACAAGGATCGCATCATCGGCTTGAGCTGAGTTGAGAAGTTGACTCTCGCTTTGTTGGCTTTCTTCGTTCTCCTTGAACTCCCCGACTCTCGAGAGAAATGTCTCAAGTGTAGCCAACGAAGCTCTCAGGACGACCCAGTCCAGTTGAGGAGGATCCACACCGAAACGCTTGAATATTTGCTGGAGCTGAAGGGTGTTTAAGGCGAAGGTAGCCGCTTCCAGATCTGGGGCATGTCTCATGACATCCAAGGACGCTCTGACAGAAAAGTGAAGCACGTCCATGACGGCAGCCTTGTTCGCAGCCACCATTGCATCCACCATGGAGGGACTAATTGAAGTACTAGCATCTTTCGATAAGGCCAGAACTTGCTGCTGCATGTCTCGCTCTACCGAATCAAATTGCTGTATCATTTGCTGGAAGAAGCTGTTTCTCCATTGACCGAAGGGCTTGAAAAACGTCGTAGCTTCGCCTGTTGCAATAATAAACCTTGCAAGTTGATTCCAGGCCCGCAGATTAATCAAGCATGCTTCTTTGTGCGAACTCTCTGGGTTGACAAGCCGTTCAATAAGATGAGCTCCAGGTCGTAGCTCCGGAGGCGACGCCCAAAACAGAGTACAGAGAAGGTCATGGTGATTCCTCAACGCCGCCAACTCACGTTCATGAATAGTCTGTTCCTTGAGGAGGTGACGATTATGATTCGGCATAGTGCGCGCAACAAGGTTCCGAATGTCGTTCAAGGATCCAACTTGCCGCAGCTTCTTAATGCTCAATGCCACGAGTTTCAAGAGAATGTGGAAGCATTTGTCTTCAGGCTCGACTTCGAGAGATGGATTGGCGTGCAGTTGTTCAAGAAACTTGGGAGACTTATAAACCTCTTCATTTCGTAGGTGGGCGAGGTTCTGTGAGCCAAAGAAATCGAAAATGACACCAACGACTGCAACACATTTGCGCCACCCCCATTGCTGTACCAGGTAATGACATCGCCCCACTAACGCTCGGCAGTAGTTGTTGAAGCTTAGTGCTTGCTGTGCATTCTCCTGGTAGAGCTGGAAGACTCTCTTGAGAAGCTTTTGCGGAAGTGCCCAGCCATCCACGACAGCATCGTGCCTCTTGCCAGGGATGATGATGCCCTTGTCGTTGAACTCTGTGAGAGGCAGCAACGTAAACATGTTCTTCCAGAGTCGTTCATGTTGTTGTGCGTCAAGACTTGATACGGCTTGAGAGGTTGCCATGGCCGTGTATGTTACGTCCCAAAACGAACCACGCGGGATCTGAGCATGCTCGAGAACTTTCATAACGGTAATCCAAGAATGGACGGCTGGAGTATCTTTCCTTATTCCTCTTTCACGATATCGAGTGGTTTGGAGGTCGCCATACGTTTTTCTCACTTCATCCAATCCAGTTTGAAGTAATGAGGAAACTGAAGTCCGAGTCATGTTCTTCAATAATTCCTCCATCTGAAATTGCTCTGTCATCAGTGAAGGACTGCCCTGACATAGCTTCAAAATCAAAAGATCCATGACGAGGAGGTGATCGTACAGGACAGTAATCGTAGCCCAATGTTGTTGACTGCAGGCATCTTCTCGACTTTGGAGTGTCTTCATCCTCCCATCAAAGCCTTTAAAGGCCTCTAGCGCTCTCGAGATGAATGATTTGGTGTTCGTGTCGTCTGAAAGGCTTAAAGAATCCACCATATACTTCATGATGAAAGCAACTGCGGGCACTGCGAATCCAAACTCAGATGCGGCGGAATCCGCCGTGGCTTGCTCCAGCTGCTCAGCCACGGAGTCAAGGACAACACCAAGTTCGGATGACACCTGGGCGTCCCATGGTCCCCACCGAAGAGTTTGGTCGCCAAGGGTGAAGGAAACGCGGGGACGGAAATCCTCAAGCTTCTTATGGTGATCACCAGTAGCAACCGATGCTAAGATGCCACTTCCAATTATTGTCGATTCGTGAAAGTATACCCGAGAGTCGAGGGGAAAGGTCTCGAAAGTGTGTGTGTATTGGGTACCAAACGGTCCCAGCCCCTGGAGCTTTCCTCCCTCCACCTCAGCTGGGATTGTCTCCGGCGCAGGAGGGACCTCCAGTGAGATGGGATCATTCGCGCGGCTGTACTGGGGTGCCTCGACATCAAGCCGTTGCGGTCGAGTCCTCTTCTTGAAACGAGACTTACGTTGTCGACCTTCTTGCTGCGGGGGCTGGACAAGTCGTAGTGGAATAGGGTTTTCTTCTGGCGGGGGACTTGCAGAATATCGAGCTACAGGTTCACTGTCTGACACATTCCAAAGGCTCGAGGCCGAGAGATCGCCTCGCTGCTTCCGATACAGGTAGTCAAGACGTCTCTTTGTCGCGTTGAAAGTAAAGGCACTATTTGGGCCCGCATCATCCGTCTCTAGCTGAGCAGGGCGGGCAACTCCAGAACCAGAACGACTGAACTGTCGGTTGTAGCGTGGTCGTTGCCCTGTAGATGGGCTTGTAGCATTTTTGCGAAATTGGTAACTGACTGAGCCTCCGTCACTAATTTGTTTGGTGAGTTTCCGCAAACCCGACGTTGAGGATGGTGGTTGGCGATTTGAATCTGTCGAGGCGTTCGCAGATCTCTCGACCAAAGGTCTCGGCTTTCTGGCAGCAGGTGCTGGTCTGCGCTGGCGAATGGCTCCAGCTTTCCAGCTGCTCAGGACCGACATGGCGTCCACATGATCTTCTCTCGTAGCAAGCTTGATAGCCTTCTTGTTCGGGCTAGACCGGCCTTGATCTCGCCTTCTAATTGCAGTTCGAGCTGCGAGTTTCAGAAACCGGGGAGCATCATGCTCGACGACATCGATGATGCTGAGTCGTGGGGGGGCAACTGGTCTCTGAGCCTTGCGTGATCGGCGACCCATGGCGTCTTTTGTATTTATACGCGATGTGGATTTGCGGTACTTCTCTTTGACAAGTTTCCTTGAAGTAGTCGTTGAGGCTGCTGTACCTGCAAAGGAGCTGGTTATCTTAGGCTGGCGATTCGATCTCGAAGACGAGACGGCAGGCTGTGTACTCGCAGTCTTGGACCGTTTTGGTTTGCCGGCAAAGGACTCGGATAACTTGAGTTGGCGTTTTCTTCCAGGGAGCATGCGGTCAACAAAGTCCTCTTCGACTATCGACCCTTCATCCGACGTCAAGTCTTCGAAGATCGGTACGGGGCTTGTGTCTTCCTCGAGAACAAGCCTGGTTTGATTAGCAAAGACTTCGTCGGTTGTCCTCCGTTGCGGGGCTGCCTCCTCTTCATCTGTGTCGTCAAATAAGAACTGTGGTGCTGTTGAAGCTCTCGGCGTAGCCAGCCTTCTCTGGGCGACTCCACGTCGCTGTTCCCTTTCTGGAGAACGATCAGCTTGTCGTCTGCGGTTTTCATTTTGAGGTTTATCTCGGCCGGCTTGCTGATCAAGTCGAAGCCAGGATGCGGGAAGCACACCCTTAATCCGACGACCAACCAGCTGCACAATCTCTGAGCCGCTCTCAGAGCCAGATTCTGCAGCGGAGTCAACTTTTTCCAGCTCCAGCTCTGCCCCTTGGCCAGAGGTGTTTTGGTCAGAGTCGCTTTCAGCCAACGGGTCTAAGATTGCAGGATGATCCACAGAGGCAACTGGCTCAGGCGTGGAAGATCGTGGGGTGCAGAGTTCAGACTGGTTAGTTATGACGGGTGGATCCGGGCTTCGTCTCGAGCTACGTTGGGCAGCAGGTGTGTCGAGAAGCGCCGGAGCAAGTCGTAGTCGAGCTGCCGGTTCCAGGGGATCGCTATCAATGACATCGAGCCGGCTCCGTTTCCTAGTAGATGGGCGCAGTGGTGAGGTATTCTTTTTCCTTTTCAAACTATTCTTCGAGCCCGAGCGTGCTTGCTGTCTGAGCAAGTCATCCAAGGCAGGGAGATCATCGCCTGCCAGGCTTGTGTTGTCCGTACTCGTCGAGCTGACTTGACTGCTTGGGCCAGCATGGTGAATCATCGGTGACGTCTTACTCGGCGAGGATGAAGGAAAGTCATAGCCGTCGGGTCCGTCCATGAGATCTCCAAATCCATTAGTTTGGCTTCCATCCGATATCTCGGGTGCCCTTGACTCCTGGCTATCCTCTTCAAAGTCTTTATCCTGTGAGGCTTCTTCTAGTTGTCGTCTCCTTTTCTCTGCCTCCAAAGCCATCCGTAGCGGTCGGACACCGTGTTGCTTCAGGAAACTGCTATACTGGGCGTTCTCAAGCAGATACGGGTGTTCTTGAATCGGTTTCCGGGGACGGAGGGATCGCTCATACCGGACAGCGGCTTGTCGGGCTTCCTGTTCCTCTGAAACGTGACCAAGTTCCTGGCTATGAAAGGGAAGACTCTGTTGACGGAGGGTTTCTAGAGACGGAACACTCCCTGTGGTGAACACGGGTGGCGGTGAAGTCAACTCCACGAAGCTCCTCGATATCTCATCCTCCGCGGCGGATGCCTGTCGCGAATTATTCAAAGGATTCGGAGCGGACGCCTCCGCATCGTTTTCTGGAAGAACAAGGCCGTCAATCGTATAAATATCGAGATCGCTACAAGCGGATGAAAGCGGCGAAGAGTCGGGTACATCGTATACGGTAGCTTGCGGGAGCGTGATGCGTTCTCGAGGGGAAGGCTCAGGGACGAGGATCGACGGATCATTTTCTTGTGAGTCTGGCACATCCCATATATCCTTCTCATTCGATTTCTCCCGGCCAGGACCAGACACACGCCCCGATTCCTGACTATCGAAGCCATATTCCTCCTCCGAATCCGGGACCTCTCCCAGCTCCTTCCAATTGACCATGGCACTCAGTGATCATGATCTCATCGAGTCACAGACTCGAGGTGTAGCTGTGTAGAAAAGCATCGAGTGACGAAATGTGTCTTGTGCAAAAGTGGTTTCTAGAATCGGAACCGGTGAATTAGAGCTTCCACTGGAGCGTGGCGGGGAGACGCGATGCTGGAATTGGGAGACGCGTTCCGGAAGGGCGCGCTGAATGTGGGGATCCGGGTCGGAGCTTCAGCGTGTTCGCCGCCGCTATATCCACTAATCTCACTCTCAGCGATCCACTAAATTTTGACGTCCATTGCAGTATCGTCATTGAGTGAAGCCATCACCACCATCATTTCAGACTAAAAACTCAGCCATAATGGGTGTCGTCGATAGAGCGCTACCTCTTGCGTTAACCGTTTTCTGCGGTATTGTGGGTGGTAAGTTTAGCTGCGAGACGCCTTTCATCCGCTTGTTTGTGCACGTACTCATCTGAATCAGGATACTACACGTTTCAACCAGTATTTTCCCCTGATGCCATGAAGACCGATAAGCCCATAAAAAGGTATACCAATATCCTTGTTTTTTTGTTACAGCTATAGAGCAAGTCGGTCAGCTAACACTCTGACTGAAGCTCTTCGCTACAGCCAGAGCCAACGAAAAATCCTGCACCTGTATCAAAGAGTGGCTGAAACGGATCAACGGATCGTAATGAGGCAGCCAAAGGGCCATGTTACGATCTATGATAGGAACATCTGCGGCCAGTTGTATCCGCTGGTCGTATGCCGTTCGAAAGACGGCTGGAGAAATGACAGGAAGTCAGCCCAAAGTGGCGATGCACAATAATGTATGGATATGAATAGAGTAAGAAACGAGTATTTGGACCAGTATCTCTAGAGATGTTAGAGAGCGAATAGCAAAGAGCATTTGATGAGATAGGAACGAAAACGTTAGGGTGGACTGTTCATTCTGGATTGCACAAAATCAGAAGGGACAACTTTGGGAAGTAATTGCGAAAACTGTGCATGTTACGTAGCACTCAGCGGCTTCTAATGTACAGGTCGACCGCATTATGAGTTTTACAATCATGTACATCGAAGAGAAATATCACAGAAAGCTAAGTATACGTCTTCGGTGGTCCAACAGGTTACCCTATACCTCCGTCACTGCTTGGACGAAAATTGAACTCCATCTTATAGCTAGATGAATGGAGCATCTAAGCCCCAAAACAAGCTGTCCCAATCAATGTCGTCAAAGTCCATTCGATTTTCAAGATTCTCCCAGCCCTGGCCGAAACAGGCATTCTCTAGAGGAGTTGCGCCGTTGGCAACTCCCCGGCTCACTACCGAACTCGGCGTAAGCGGAAAGGCACTATCATGGTTATTGGTCCCCGTCGCAGGTTGTTTAGGATAATTGCTCTCGGGGACAGACATTTTGTGCTTCTTCAATACTCCCTTGAGTAGTTCAACGAGCTTCGAGGCCGGTTGCGACTGCGATTGCGCCTGCTCCAAGATTCGCCACGTTTCGACCACCTCGCGCTGCTTTTCTGCTTTGTCTGATGCGTCTGTCGCGGAACAGAAATCGAGAAGGAGGACGATACTGGCCATGAAGACACTGTGTAATACTGCAGTGAACCTGAGGCGTGTTGTGGCAAAGGCACTGCTTTCTTTTTCCAGTCGGGACTCCATTTGTAAGATGAATCGGGCAGATTTGAGACAAATTTCCCTCGAGTACGCATACTCCGAGTCCACAGCGCCACGCGCTAGATACGGGAGGTGAAGCTTGCATAGCTGCCCATAAATGAAGAGGTTCAGGATGTGTCTTTGGACAGTGATGTGGGGAGCACGTCGGGGGTCATCCGGAGGAAGTTTTTCTAGGTCCCCCGAGGTCATGGTGAAAAAGGGGGGTAGTTCTCGAAAGAGTTGGTGGATTGCGGCATCGACTTCCATGATAACATCATATCCCACTGCATCGGGGTTCGATGTAGCGAGAGGGATTTTGTCGACGTAGAGGCGGCATACTTCTCCGATACGGATTCGATGAAGAAGGTAGGATACGGCGGTCGGCTCATGAAAAGGCCTGCTGATGAATTCTCGCCCTTCGACAAGCTCTTCATCATTGGCATTGACCGGCCTCCTCACGACCATGTGGAGAGGATTGATGGTGTACATGCCTTCGTGCGGACCAGAAAAACGCGCCATCATCCTATCCTCATCTTAGACCATACCGAAGCGAGGGGGCGTCGAGGGCACTCACCAGTCTGTTCCCACCAAATACCACCAAACCCTTCGACCAACCTCGGCCTTCAACCCGGTCAGACCTGGTGACTGACCTGTGGTTGCATTAAGCGGATGATCAATGCGATGCAGCCCCAGTTCGCGAGACATCATGATGGCCCTGAAGAGTACTGAACGGGCCCGACATGATATGCCCTCAAGGTTGCATAGGACAAAGCTGATTATGAGCAGACCCTGTACGCACTCGACCGAGATGTGGCTGTTCCTTTGCGAGTAGTCCAGCACATCCAGCGCTGCCTTGGTCCAGAACAGGGTCTGGGCATTGGCCTCTGTGTAATCCAGAAACAGTCTCCTCTTGCAATCGTCATCAGCAGTCCACGAGTAGGTGATATCAGCGCAGAGAGCTAACAAAAGAAAAACGGATCCGACAGGGACTTTGGAATGCTTCTGTAAGCTATCGTAGACGTCTTCCACAAGGTTGCGTAGGGATGGCCCATGGACTACATGGTGAATAGATGTAAGATCAGTGAGGAACTTGTCGATCAAGACCCTAGCTTCATGCCGCTCTGGCAGCCAAATGCACTTTGTCGGCTCTATCAATAACGAGGTGGATGGGATAGTAGAGTTTTGAAAGACATAAGACGATGACTGGGTGATGAGACGGATAGGACACGTGCGGAAGATGATATCGTCTGCGAGAACAGAGCTCTTGTACACGACAGTCAGCAGCAGTGTGACTCAACGCGAGGAAACGATACTCACGGCCAACTTGGGACCTATCCATGATCGTTCTAGGAACAAAGCATCTGCCGTCAAGTGTTGAACCTTTGGCGGCAGAGGTTGCGAGGGCCGTGGTGTAAAGACGGGAGTCGGTTCCGAACTTGAAGCCGTCTGGCCCACATTCTCAACCTCTTCATTCCGAACCGCTAGGAGGGCCTCTAATCTCTCTAGCCTGCTTAGAATATCTGGATTATTCGGCGCAGAAGAAGGAGGAGAAATCCCTTTCCTGGAGCTGGGTCTGGCTGGAGTCGGAGAATGTGGGTCTTGTGGCTCCCGGCATTGCACTCCGCGGGATGTACAGTTGGTGCACGGAAAATGGCGACTGCACCTCAACTTTCTGACCCTGCAAAATTGGCACGAAACGGGGCGCTGACGCGACTGTCGAGCCATCCTGACGCTTTAGGTTTGATAAGTTGGGGGGCGGGTTGATTCAAAGGAGGTGAGTTGCATGCGAAGTGAAGGAGTTAAGAACGGAGCTTGGGATGATCCGCGGACCTTCCGGGCCAACCTCCGCGGGACCCCCCCAAGACCCTGTATAATGTGCAACCATATCCGGGATCAGCTGTACCGTTGCATTTTCCTGGTTATGAGCCTGATGTGATGCGATTGAGTCACTTGGTACTGATTCTCAGCTTTTCTCGCGTGGAGGACTGGGAATCTTGGAGAGCGGTCAGCAATTCCATGTATAGGAAGGGCCTGGAGCCCCAGGGATCAGGATCAACATTGGTGACTTCGCAAGACGAGGGCTCGGGTCCGAGTCTTTAACTCCAGGCATGACTCACTGTCGTATTTATTCATGTGGCTGACTGTAGCGGCGTATGGCATGGGCTAATCCTGGAGGCGCCTAATCCCAGGGTGCTTCGCGAACTTGTATCAATATAACCTGTCCATTGTACTGTCTTTCTTTCTCCTCTTTCCAGGCCAGTTTCATCCCGACTTCGATGATTGCTCGATCCTCGGTTAATTGGGTTACTGTTCTCGGGACCTCACTCTTTAAAAACAAAGGATCTTTCGGTACTTGACACCATGGCGGCAGTTCTGGGACAGAATAATCGCCCAGGCTCTGCGAGCACTGCCCTAGGTCCCAGTGACCAGCAAGAAAAGGACCCCGAAGTTGGGACATTGTCCGTGGGACTCGACGAGCAGACCCCTCGAGATCCTAACATCGTTGACTGGGATGGACCCGAGGATCCTGCGAACCCCCAGAATTGGTCGAATGGGAAGAAGACCCTCACCGTCGCCATCGTCTCGGGCCTCACTTTCGTCACGTATGTCGGGTAGACATGAGGCTGCTCCCCAACCCTGGTCAAGTCAAGGTGACGCTTGCTAACTCTATCCAGTCCTCTTGCCTCGTCAATCTTCGCGCCGAGCATCGAACAGGTCATGTCTGACTTCAACTCGACGAGTGAGGAACTCGCCTCCTTCATTGTGTCGGTATACCTCATCGGCTATGTGTTCGGGCCGTTGGTGATTGCACCCTTGTCAGAAATGTATGGCCGCCTTCCTTTGTATAACGTGTGCAACATCATCTTCGTCATCTTCAACATCGCCTGCGCCAAGGCTCCCAACTTGGGAGCTTTGATTGTGTTTCGGTTCTTTGCTGGAGTTGGTGGCAGTTGTCCTCCCACATTGGGTGCTGGAACCCTGGCAGACATGATCTCCAAGGAGAAGAGAGGGGCAGCTATGGCTACTTGGGTGATGGGGCCTCTCCTTGGACCTGTTGTTGGGCCTATTGGTGAGTGTATCGACCATGAATTTTCGAACCTAATGACTGACTGTGAGCTAAGCGGGTGGTTATTTGACCCAGGCTAAGAGTTGGCGCTGGTCGTTCTGGTTGGTAGCCATGGCAGTAAGTCTTGCGAAACACCTTGCCGATGTAAGGACGGTCAACTGACAGACTGCTGGAAGGGAGGCTTCATTGCCGTCATCAGCCTTATATTCATGCGGGAGACTTACCACTATACTCTCCTGGACTGCAAAACCAAGAAGCTGCAGAGGGAGACTGGGAACCCAAAGCTGCGTTCCGCTCTCGACACCGGTAAAACGCCACAGCAAATCTTCAGGCTGGCCATTGTCCGACCTTCCAAGATGCTGTTCTTCTCGCCAATTGTGTTCCTTCTCTCGCTTTACATGGCCGTCATATATGGATACCTCTACCTCATATTCACAGCAATGCCTCAGGTCTTTCAGGGGCAGTATCACTTTTCTACTGGAAGCGTGGGACTGGCATACATCGGCACCGGAGTCGGCTCTTTGATTGGCTTGTTCATCTCGGGCGCATCGTCTGATCGTACCGTGGTATATCTGACAAAGAAGAACGGTGGCGAACCACAACCCGAGTACCGCTTGCCGGTCATGGTCCTTGCCTCGTGCCTGGTTCCGCTCGGGCTCTTTCTCTTTGGATGGACTGCCGAGAAGAACGATCACTGGATCTGGCCCATTGTGGGCACATCGTTTCTCGGTGTAGGCATGGTGGCTGCGTTTGTAAGTGCCTCATACTTGCGGATCACAGAAGACAGCTAACATCTCGCAGATGGCGATTTCGGTTTACCTTGTTGATGCATACGTCGAGTTCGCTGCGTCTGCGATCGCTGCCAGCACTGTGTTCCGCTCGCTCCTTGGAGCTCTTCTGCCACTAGCAGGAAGAAAGATGTTCCAATCGCTTGGTTTGGGTTGGGGCTCTTCGCTGCTGGCGTTTATCGCTGTGGCGATGATGCCCGTTCCGATCGTGTTTATGAAGTATGGCCAGAGAATTCGACAGAAAAATCTGTTCAATGTGCAGTTCTAGTTGCGAGGGTCGAGACTCGTATGTGATCGCTTCCCCAATCAAACGTATGAATATGCAACTGGTATTGCGACCTTCGTTTAGCTTTATCATGATAGAAAAATCTCCGATCTATAAAATAGTGAAACTTGAGAAGATGAACAGTTCCGACCTGAGAAAAGGATGAACAGCAGCTGAGAGGAATCGAGCAAAGTATCGGGGCAATCCTCCTAATTTAGTGATTTCTTTGTTCGAACATACAGCCCACAGGGGTCAAACATGTACAAGCCCCACAGATCAGTGTAGAATTACACTATTTATCTTCAAGCTAAATACCAGCTATATTTAAGGTATATATACTTATTTTATAGCTATTAATCTAATAACTAGATGATGAATAAGGATCTATCTCCTTATTCCGCTGTAGCAGGTTACAATAGAAAACGGGGGAATTGAACATTTGTTATCCCTGTGGGCTGTAAACCATAGTGTATCCGCCACTACGTTAATGACCTCAAACACAAGAATTGAGTCATCATCGCGGCGATTGACTGTGTGGTTGCTTGTTTCATCCTCCAGTCAGCGGTGGTGAAGAGCTTCTTAGACCAATTAGAAGAGTTGAAATTCGAGATAGTAACCATTCCCCCGAGCTTGATAAAAGGCTCCACTAAAAGCACGTGAGTTACCGAAACCGCGTTAGTCATCCGGCTAACCGAGCATCTCCCGGGCAGCTGGCACGGGGCACCATCATACGATTGCTCGAATTTGCTCCGGCTCAAATCGATCCAGCACGCAAACTCCTCGTCGACACCCCCCCAATTCTCGGAACCCGGGCTCTTTCCGAACTCGTCTACGCCAATTGCCATCTCTCTGTCTTCGAGCCTCACGATAATTATCCTCACGAACTCGCCCACGATGCTGCGCACTCCGGCGACCAACCTGCTGCGCCAGAGCCTGGTGCGCAGCTCGCCCGCCCTGGCGACCCGAGCTGCGTCCACTCACGCCATTTCCAACCCGACCCTCGCCAACATCGAGAAGCGATGGGAGGGGATGCCTCTTCAGGAGCAGGCCGATCTCTGGATGGCCCTGCGTGATCGTATGCGAAGTGACTGGAAGGAGTTGACTGTCCAGGAGAAGAAAGCTGGTGCGTCACAAGTGATCTTGAAAATACCTCCCAGATAGCCGAGCTGTCAGCAAATCTGCTGTCTCAGAATCATCATGCACTACCACCACGCATCTCAGCCTTGCATTGAGACCTGGGGAACCATCAATTGCATCATGTAGTCGATTGGGGCTTGCAATTGGTCGATGGGATCCGTCCCAATGGCGCTCAATGGCCTGTTCCTGCATTTCCCACCTGCTGCTGTAACCTGGCGTCATGTTCACACAAAACTAACTCAAACTGCCTCACCAGCCTACTGGATTGCCTTTGGCCCTCACGGTCCCCGCGCCGTCGACCCTCCCGGTACCAACGCCCGCGTTGCCTGGGGTGTCGTTATCGGTCTCGCCGCCTCCCTCGGCCTCTTCTTCGGCATCCGACTCTTCGCCAAGCCCGTTCCTTACACCATGTCCAAGGAATACCAGGAGCAGAGCAACGAGCTCCTCATCGTAAGCTAGCCACCTTCGTCTTCTGCTGGTTCAGCAGTGACTAACTTGCCTTCTCCAGAAACAAAAATCCGATCCCCTCACCGGTATCACCTCGCCCGGCTACAAGGGCCCCGGTATGGTTCAATCGCCTCCTGGTGGCAACCAGTAAAGCAGACACATCCAACCTTTTCCTTTGTGCTAGAAGCTGGAGTAACTCATGGAGAAGCATCATCCATGTGTAAAATGGGATTAGAGTGCGGCGGGGGGCTTCGTGGTGACTCCAGAGATTCAATGTCTGCTTGGTGTATATACTGTACTACAACAACGGAACGCGAGTCATTGTTTGAAGTTATTACTTGACTTTCCAACATCCTAAATCATCTTGACGATTACGTTGCCCAGTTGCCCAGATGCCCTTTACAAACGACTCACCATTGCTCCATACGCCTCGCGGTCCCGTTGATAACTAACACATGTTGGTATTTGACGATCATGCTTATCCACCGCTCTGTCCGGCTTCCCTGAATCGTTCAAACGTGAATGCCGGCTGTGACTTTGCCGGATTCATCTCTTCCTCTTCCATTCTCCTATCCAATTCAAAACGGCCATCTTTGCCCCAATACGCTGCCTTCTCCGTTCCCTTTACGCACGGCTCGGTTATCAGGACGTATGGCATTGGTGCGTCAAACATCGGTTCAGCGAGGATCCGTTCCATCTCCATCTTTAGTCCTCGAGCGCCCGTCTCGGATGCAGCTGCCCGCTCTGCAATTGCGTGGAGGGCCTTCTCAGTAAAGTACAGTCGAGAGGGATATGTCTCAAAAAGGGCAGTATACTGAGCAACAAGACTGTTTCGAGGCTCGGTTAGGATGCGGTACAAGTCATGCTTCGACAGGGGACTGAGGGCACAGATGTTGTGCAACCGACCAATCAACTCTGGAATGAACCCAAAGGTCTGCAGGTCGGCAGGTGTGGCCAAATCGAGTGGTGTGAAGGACGACGCTGACATTGGGCTGTGATGTGGGAGGTGGGTGTAAGTTTCGGGAGGCAGGACTTGTTTGCTTCCTGACATGGATGATCGTCCTCGAAGCTCTCCCCCAAAGCCCATCGATGGCCGGGCTACTCGTCTCAGAATAGCTTTATCTAACCCTACGAAGGCACCACAAAAGACAAACAGGATATTGGTGGTGTCGATGGTGTACTGGTCGACTTTGCCTCCTGGAGGGGCTGCCTGAGGTGACGATGGACTTCCTGAGGCATTGTAATTTGTTGTGATGGGCGGTGTAGACCGTGATGACCGGCTGTCCTTGACGTTGACGGTAACCTTGGTTCCCTCGACAAGCTTCAAAAGCGCCTGCTGTACACCTTCGCCGCCTACATCTCGGCCAGTGGTCGTCTCCCGTCGCGCAATCTTGTCGAACTCGTCAAGAACAACAATTCCGTGTTCTGTCGCCTTTATATCGTAGTTGGCCTCGATCAGGAGTCTTTCAATGCAAGTTTCGACATCTTGACCAATGTATCCGGCCTGGGTGAAGGAGTTGCAGTCGCAGATCGAGAAGGGCACCTTGATCTTCTTGCTCAGAGTCCTATACTTTTATCAGCATGTGTTGTTCATCGCCGCAGTGCTGTCCTCGGTCCTGTATATTATCCCGGCCCTCATCATATCCTCGATTCCATTCCTAGCTAGCGAACAAACGCACCATTTTTACTTACTCAAGTATGTAGGTCTTTCCTACTCCGGTAGGTCCAATGAGCAGAAGATTGCTCTTGTCAATCTTGACATGATCAGGTGCATTGAGATCTTCGGGTGCATACAGCTGATCGAGGTTGTCCTCTTCAGCCTCTTCGTGAATACCTCGAACTGATTCATTATGGCCGGGGAACTCGTCTTCAAAGAACACATCAGCTGCGTAGGGTTCAGGCGTGCGACCAGAACGCTGACCTTCGACAGGGTGCATCTCGCGGCGCTTCTGATGCAACTCCCTGTCCTTGGCAAACCTCTGACGCATCATCTTATCCCGCCTATTTCGGTCTTCGTGCTCATGTTGGTGTCGCCTGCGGAGGTTCTGATAGTGGTTGAATATGGTTGCACAGATAGTCTTCTTAGCTCGGTCTTGCCCAACGACGTAGTCATCGACTCGCTTCTTCAGATCGCGGGGATAGAATTGGGGAACGCCAAAGTTCGATTTACTAAACATCGGACCTCGTCCGGAGTCGACTGACGGGTCATAGCTGTTTGTGAAGCCGGAGTTGAAATCGGCGGTGCGCCTCGACGCCAGGACCGGGCGGCATGTCGAGAGAGGTCGGGAAGCGGTGCGAGAGAGTGAGGTTCGAGAAGCCGGGCAGAGACCTCGCGAAGATGCAGAGAAGACCCTGAGCAAGGGCAACATTGTCGGATTTACTATAGTCACATAGTAATATGGAGACTTCAAGAGAGGCGTTCGTCAGATCTGCGAGTCTGATCCGACGATGGCGGATGCGGGGGAGATGGTCCCGGCTTGCAGCGGTCGAGCGGTCGGTCGACGAGGAAAGCCTATCGCATCATCAATACCCTACCACTTAACCCAATCAGAGGGAATTTGCAATTGGCTTAATGGTCAGATCAAAGATAGAGCAAAGACAGATCGGAGGCAGATCTAGGATCAGGCAGAGGTCAAGATGGAAAATTCGACCAGTGAGAGTGTACAGCTTCAAGCGCGTTGTCTTATTTCGAGGTCATTGTCAGCCAACCCTCTCCGTTATCGGTGGAGTACTGTGCCTATCTGCATGCATGC